>OOFG01102897.1:5000-12795 GCA_900323295.1 Molva molva | reverse complement strand
CACACACACACACACACACACACACACACACACACACACACACACACACACACACGCACACACTGTGACTATCCTGCTCTTTTTTCCCCTCAAACTTGTATTCCCTTCAGGTTCTCCACCTCTCTTCTTTAGCAGCAATTTAACCACAGACAGCGAGCATGTCTTCTCATCTCGTTGAGAAGCAGTGCTGCTGACTGTCTGTGTGACTTTGACTTTCGTTTTAGGATCAGCAGGGGGCAGTCTGGGCAGCTATAAAAAAACAAAAAACAAAACAATTCATCCCTATTCATCTCTACACTACGTTGACAAGGGACCCAGGTGCAGAAACACGCAGGAAGAAATAGTGTAAAACACAGCTCAGTCTTTGCTTGAAGGTTAAGCCAAAAGGTATACACAAAACGTCACAAAGAGAAAAAAGAGTGAAATTGAAACACACACACACACACACACACACACACATACACAAACACACACACACACACACACACACACACACACACACACACAGACACACACAATATTATGTCTAAGAGTGGTAAGACACAAAGAATGTAGACACATTGTTTGCCATTGTTTTCTATAGAGATTTGAACAGCGAGCCTTTGTGTAGCCTAAATGTGTCAGCTAGCCACCCAAACCTCCTCAAGACCAATATAAAATAATAAAATATTCTACTATTCTACTATCTCTAAGTATTTGTTTTGTTATTATTATTCTATTCCCATATGCCTAACCACTCAAATATGCAACTATAGACAATTTATTATTGTACTCCTTCAGTTGTCTGGGTGGAAGATAAAACTATGATTTAAATTACCACTTAGGCAAATATTTACTCACTGACAGCACAGAAGTGATAAAGATGCCTTGGGGAAAGTTTATGCCTCAATCATTTTATCAGATTAAATATTGTAGCCTGATGTCAGTGAGGACTGCAGCTCAGCTACAGATATTTCTGTTGTGCGAGTAAAAAGGGTGACTGGAAAGCTATCCTCCTGACCACTGGAAGCCCTCTGACGGTGTTTTATATCTTTCGAGCGGGCCACTGAGCATCCAATAGGTGGAGTCATCCCACCAACACTGTGGACACTCATCTCTACCCAGCGTTGCAGGGTAAAGACTGTGGAAGAACACTGCGGAAGAAACCGTGTTGGAGGCAGTTTTTTCTATTCTACATTATGTGTTCATACTTATGTTTGAACACATAAGTTTATGCTTTTGGTCGAACAAAAAGTTTATTGCAATTATATTGATGATTCAGCAACAATTCAGTATCTTCGTTTCAGGCCTAATGAACCTATAGTCTAAGGAGACTGGGTTCATGGTCCCAAAACCTTGCGGTTTGAAGACTTGTGATAGTGATGTTGGAGACCAAGTGTGATCCTGCTGACTGGTGCTGGGTCTCCACTTCAACCTAGGTTTTCTGGCCATATATTGTTCTAAAGAAGGTATGTGACCTTGAATACCTTGTTGCTATGCACAACAAAGCTAATGGTTTAAATGTAGGCCTAAATAAAAGGACACATCATATACTGTTATCTGTCCCCTATACTGGGCGTTGGCTTGTGTATATAGTTAGGCTGATTAGGAAAGAGCACATATTCCGATATCAGTTTAGAAATCGCAGCAGTTATCCAAAGCCTTAATGTTATTCATGTTCCTGTGAACCAAAGTGGATTTGTGTTCAGATAAGACCAGCCCCCTGAAATAGCCATGCCCACAGCACTGCTCTGCACTCTGCGTCACCTTGTCAAGTAACCTTTGGTGTCTTTCACTAATGGGATCACTCCCGTTTATATGCTACCACGAGGCAAGATTAGCCTTATAGATGAGGGAGGGAGATGGGACACTTGAGAGCAAAAACCCACAGGGGCATTAGGCCTGAGCGTATAGGGCAGTCATTGAAGACATTTCCTGTTGTCTTTTAGAGCAGATGGCATAATCCCCAGCACATCCTAGCCCACCTTATCGCCAGGGGCCACAGTGAGTGGCGGGGGTGGAAGCACACCCCTGTGTGTAGAATACACAATGACAGCCGATGGCAAGAGCAGACACTTTTGGTCCACATGGGTGTCTGGTCCACTCTGGGGCCTCTACCACACCTCTAATCCTCTTGCTTGTTGAATGCTTTTCCAAACCTGGGTCTTTATCAGTCCTCATTAGGATCAGTACGTTGATAGGGGGCTCTCCCCCCTAGCTTTCCTCTTTCTCCTTTTTTCTGCCCTCATCCTTGTCTTTCTACATCAGTGCACTCCTTCATTAAAGCATTCCTTATTGATTCATCCGGGACTTCCCTGCGTTGCTATTTGTTCAGCCAATAGTCTGATTTAACTGATGCTTGTTAAAACAAATGTTATTGACAATAAACACCATTTGGTCAATGTAAATAATAGTGTTTTCATGGAAATTTCAACAATTTGTGGCTCCAAAAAATAATATTCTCTGTTGATATAAATCCCTTGAGGTTCCTTGCTGTCATTTAAACCATTTCCAGTAGTGAGGAGGCAATATGAACTATAGTATAATTTTCCATCTGTTGGTCCAATAAAAAACTGTCCTAATGATTTACAGCATAGTTCCTATTGGGTTTCTCCATCCTCACGGGAACCTGCGTTAATTACATGTACAGATAAATGACTGCAATGTCAGGAGAGAAGAGCGTGTTTAAAGATTATTGCATGTGTGATATCCCATTCCGCAGCACAGAATGTATGCATGTTAACTTGCTGGCTGTGAGCATATTAGTTTGATTCATGGCGAAGGTGTGGATAAGGTGCATATGTATGTGCGTTATTAGGATTCAAGAAGCTAGTGTTATATTTCAATTGAAGATTCATCCCTGATTGATGTATGATATTTGTATGGTGATGTATCACCATTCATTTTTTATTAGGCCGACCACCACATGCAGATGCAGGATAAGAATGATGAATGAATGGTTTCAATTGGTTTCTCTGACCCAAATGTATGTTGGTGCACATTTAAATTACACATGAAAAGATTGATCTGTGTCTTTAAATGTAGGCCTACTTTTTAAAAGTAACTTATTTCAATTGGGAGAAAATGAACATGGTTTTTAAAATCCAGCTTGAAATAAGACATCTCGGATCATTTTGTGCGATCAGCTGTTACAATGCTGCCAAGCGTTCTTATTCATCAGGAGATGGTTGTTTTAGTGTAAATCAATACGTGTCTCATCTTCCGAAAACCGTCCACCCTCTGATTAAGGAACAAACCTAGTCCAGGGAAACGATTAGCTAATCCTTTTATCTTGTGTTTGTTTGCGTGTTTATTCACACACACATATACCCCAGTGTGCATGCATGTGAGATGTTGGCATTATATTTTTTAAGTGTGGCAGAGGTGACATGGGTATATTGTATTCTGTATTCATGTTTGTCGTTGACTTTCCCCCTTCTTACATCAAGAAATAGCAGTTTTGGCAGGTGTGTCATCAGTATAATATTTTTTATATATTTGGTTTGATATATGTACTCAAAAACCAGAGTTTACCAAACAAAAAAGCTAAGTGGAGGCGGAAATGCTTCCAAGAAAGAGGCAAGCTATAGTGTAGGGCTGTACCCTAAAGTTTTAATAGTCGAATCATCATTCTGAGTCGACTCAACTTCTCACAGTCAAACAATCAGGGGTTAAAAAAAAAGGAATCGTGCATTATAATATCTATATCAAAAAGGTTATAGAGGCTGTTGTAGTCAAGATAGAGAGTTGGAAAGAGAGCAAAAAACACTCCTTAAGTTTCTCTGCCAATGAGAAGTGTTGCATTCAATCACCTGTGGTGTAGCTTAGCTATATGTGATTCACAGGCAATTTGGATCCCCAGAACAAGTCAGAGTAGAGCTTCCTTGATTGGTCAGCAATTTGGCGGGAGCGTTCTAAAGGCTAAATTGTCATATAGGCCTACAGCAGGGTCAACAAGGAACCGATATTGTTTACTGAACCATTTAATGCCGATACAATGGCGTTAAAGTGTGGTAAAGATAGGGGATCAGCCGGTAACAGTAGTTAAGACCGCTAGACCCGCGGTGACTTGGACCGCTTAGTCTTTCTTTCGCTCCCCGCTATAGATCGCTTTATTGCGGAACGCTTATTGCGGACTTTGTGTGCTTTATGGACAAGATCGTACATATAGAAACACAAATGACAACATGCAGGGATTACGCACACACACACTTGCACTGTTGAAATTATTCTCACCGTCGGCCTAGTGCATTTTCACCTTTCTGCTAAATTGAATGGTGGCGCATTGGTTCTATACGCCGAAATGCATCATGCATCATCATCGTGCATAATCAGACACACTGGAGCTCTCCGTCTCCGCAGAGACAGGCCACTGTTTGATTTCATAGATGTATTGTATTAATAAGCCTTCGGTTTATTATATTAGACTATATTATAGTATATTATAGTATATTAGGCTAATAGTAACCCATATTTATATCAAATTGAATGCAGATGCTGACATGAATGGACTCGCACATTGTTGTAATTTTGTGAAAAGTTAAGGAGAAGTGCAAAGACTGGCATTAGGGCATCGAATCTCCTCGGGTACACCACCAGCTTGTTAGAATTGAGTGCCCTTGTTGTGTAGTATATTTCCTTGTCTGGATAGGTGTGTAGGCATCTGGCATCTACTGAAATTAATGTTTATATGCTGATCAAGTAAGCATATTCGAAAATGGGTTTGATGGATGGGCTCACCTATGGTCATGAAGGATAGGTCATGACCGAAAGAACGAGATTGCGGGTACAAGCGGCCAAAATGAGTTTTCTCAGCAGGGTGGCTGGCGTATCCCTTAGAGATAGGGTGAGAAGCTCAGCCATCCGTGAGGAACTCAGAGTAGAGCCGCTGCTCCTTTGCGTAGAAAGGAGTCAGTTGAGGTGGTTTGGGCATCTGGTAAGGATGCCCCCTGGGCGCCTCCCTGGGGAGGTGTTTCAGGCAAGTCCAGTGGGGAGGAGGCCTCGGGGAAGACCCAGGACTAGGTGGAGAGATTATATCTCCTCACTGGCCTGGGAACGCCTCGGGATCCCCCGTCAGGGCTGGTCAATTTGGCCCGGGAAAGGGAAGTCTGGGGTCCCGTGCTAGAGCTGCTGCCCCCGGACCCCGGATAAGCGGCCGACGATGAGAGTGAGATGAGAGGGATGGGCTTTAGCAAAAAGCACGGCAGAAGATGAGCTTCAGCTTATCTCCTCAAGCTTCGGAGTTTGTTTTGCTGTCAGTGTGTGAACACCAGATGCATCAAACTCATATTCGCTACCCTGGGCTGTGTTTGCAGTTGTGAAAACACTGTCTGCATTTGTAAGTAAAATACATCTGCACACAGTTAAAGTATGAGCATCCACAAGGTATCTACCTGACCAAGCACATGTACTTCTCTGGATGGGCAGGCTACCCTAAAGAGGTCCAGCTATAATATGGTAATGTGGGGAGTAGCATGACATGACTGATGATTGAAGACACTGTCCCAATAAAGCAAGGACGGTAATTCCAAAAAATATATATATTTGATGTGCTTTTAATGCCTTTATAGACCGGAGGGTGGAGAGAAACAGGTTGAATGAGAGATCGAATGACATGTAGCGTAGCACCTCAGTTCAGAATCAGCCCTGGGTCGCTACGGGGCCTATATCGCCTCTCCGGTTATGGTATTACCATGTCCATGCTGCTGGTCTCCTGCCTTGCATTAAGGCCTCCTCTAGTTTGATGATCTCGTATCCCTCTGTGGGACAGCATGGCATCGATGATGATTGACGGCCAGCAGCGAGCGTGCTTCTTGGCACGTCCTGCAATGTGGAGCTGCACTCTGACAGCTCGACTGTGCCGCAGGCTCTCTGTATAGGTGAGCTTTTCCTCATGCCTGATATGTCTCGTTAAAACACAGGCCCTCCTCCAGTACGAGAGAAGTGGTGGATGGAGACACCATCCATTCAGCTGTCTGGTCAACCCTGAAGGTAGGTTCATCGATCTGATGAAGCGGTCAACCCCCTTTGCCAATCTCTTTCTTCAGGACGCAGCCCCTCAAGGTCAGCCTCCGTCGGCTGGGACACTTGGATCAAAAATGATGACTTGCTTGGTTTCCCCGGGTCCTGCCGGGGTCCGGGGCCCGGGGCCCGGGTCAAAGCTTCTGTCTGCTCCTGTGTGTCAGTGGTCTCCTCTCATCATCAAACACGGCACCCGGTGACTTATTTGTCAAGGTTTGACACGCATCCCGCATCAGAAGTGTGCAATTTCCTCATGTTATTTACTGCCATACAAAAGCACTTGTCTTGTTTAAAAATTGCCATTTTGACAAAGCCTCTGCGTGAGCGATGTTGAGGTATAATCGTAGCCAGATGTCGCTGGGAAAAAGTTCTAAAAAGACTGAATGGGCCAGTGAAGCCCTCTCCCCTGAAGACTGACTGTATCATATGTTTTGGGGCAAGGGAAATTACAGCTGCTCCAGCAAACCTGATCAGGTGCCACTGGTGGCATTAAAGGACAGCGTTAACGGCCCTATATGACAACTCGTGTTTGTTTCACCGCCTCAATGGCAGACAAGGCAAACACAGTGAAAGTGTCATGCTTAAAGTGCTGCTTTAAGTAGTTAAGTAGTATTTATTATAATTTTATGAACTTCTTTTGACAGGACAGTGAAGAGAGATGGGAAAGCGGGTTTGAGAAGAGAGGGAATGACATGTAGCACAGGTGGGAATCGAACCTGGGATGCTACAAGGTGTACTACCCACATGGTAATCGCTAGCGGGTTGAACCACGGAGCCGCCCCAATAGTTGTTATTTTAAGGTGTTCTGAGTATTGGGCTCAGATGCTCCTGATACTAAACAGCTGCACTTGGTCATCTGTCGAGCGCTATACAAGTAGCCCTGCTAAAAGACGTAGTAAGCTCCTTGGGGGTAGCTGAAAGAGTTTAATTATTCAAAGATTAATGGACTGTACAAACGTGTGTCCCTGGACGGCAACTTATGTCCTATAAATTCTAACAAGCTGTTTTCTTCGAAAAGCAGAGGGAAAGGGTCTGTTGAAGGAAGCGCATTTAACACATATGTATCCTTCACCTCAATAGTGTTACCCCAGATCCAATGGTAACTAAGAAGCCATTGTTCAAATTCAAATCTTTGTGTATATTTGTTATAAAGTGCAACAATTAATGAGTAAATAATGAAGTGACCGTATAAGAAAATAAAACACGCAACAATGACAAATGATGGTTTACATTTTGGGTCCAAAAGTGTTTATCTCGAAGGGGCACCTATACTTATATTATAATGTCTTTGGTGCGATGGCGTTACAACATCAGCCATGTGTACCTTGCACCAGGGTGTATAATTGTTTGTACTGCTCAGATACACTTTCTCCCCCCTCTTGAGGAGAAAGATTATTCTGGGGAAGATTATTCTCAATGTTTTATCAAATGTCTAGCCGAGTGTCTCTTTTGCTGTCGGCCCTGTCCTGGGCTCTCTGCTGTGAAAATATAGATATGAATTCTTTGAGGGGACTTAGGCATCGCTTGGCCTTTATGATACCTGAAGCAGCTGGAGGAGGAGATGGTGCACATGCTTTATTTTTTTACTTTCTCTGAGAGTAAAATGAAATCCAATTATTTGCTGTGAGCTCTCTCTGCTGGCACCTCGCTAAGCTGCTCCTAAAGTCATTCATGTGGCTCTTAGGTCTTTTACTCTCCATCTTTTCCTGATACACACATACACACACCCACACGCGCACGCACATACGCCCACGCACACACACACACACCAAGAATGTTAGCCGACTAGACTTTA
>OOFG01102714.1:0-10027 GCA_900323295.1 Molva molva | reverse complement strand
CAGGGTGGATGTAGAGGAGAATGGGGGTTCCCACCAGGTCCTGGGGAAGGTAGCCTAGCAACGGTACTGCCCTGTAAACACACACACAGATGGGGCCTTGTTATCACACCGGGCCTTTCGAACAGCTGCAGAAGAAGCTATTCGACTCAAATAGAATTACCAAAATGACATTTGAAATGTCTCGGTCAAGGGTCAAGAGACCGGAGGTTTGGGGTGGTACTGACCTCTCGTCGACCTCCTGGAAGAGGCAGCTAGGCGTGTGGCTGGTGGTGAAGACGCGCTTGTCTGTAGGAATGCGAGGAGCTGGTTGTCACGAGGAGTGAGAGAAGGAGAAGGGCTTTAGACGAACAGTCGACCACATGACTCCTGTTTGTCAGTAACTAGAGCTACTGTAGAAGTCCATCTGGCTGCTTTAGCAGGTTAGCATATTCAGGGTCATCTGGTAACCAGGGGGCCCAGCTGCTGGACTATCAGCTGTTTGCTATGGCTATGGATCCACCACTAATGAAAGTCATTTGCAGCCTTGAAGATCTCTGGAATAATGCGGTCAGTCATTTAAGGACCCCAATGACCGCACTTTAGTTAAGTGTACGTCTAATCGAGAATATGCAAAATTGATGAATGATCAGATGAAGTGGAAAAATTAGAAGATCTTTTTGTAGGCCCCACTCTGACCGGAGGCCCCACTCTGACCGGAGGCCCCACTCTGACCGGAGGCCCCACTCTGACCGGAGGCCCCACTCTGACCGGAGGCCCCACTCTGACCGGAGGCCCGGTGTGTCAAGGCCTTCACACAACGAACATGACGGCAAATTCAGAACTAATGGAAGCAAATATACTGATCGGAACAACGTCATGCTTAAAATAACAGATTTTTGTAAACAGGCAGCTAGTTTGATCTCTTCAAGATGTAAGTATTCACTTTGTTTTCTTCAATGAATCCTCGAGTGACAACCTCAGAACCCGTAACCCATCGTGGAGCCTCACTTGGTCCGAACGTTGTGAGTAAAAAGCCAGATGGCCCCGGATCACTTATGAACCGAGCGCGAAGGCGGACGAAGAAGAGGAGCGTACCTTCGTATCCCGAGTGCACGCGCTCAGCGATGAGCAGGCAGCAGGGCCGGGGCGGGGCGTCCTCCGAGTCCCTCAGGGTCAGCTGGTACGGCGTGAGGCGGAACGGGGAGCAGCGCGTCTCCCCGCCCTGCGGGCGCGGTGCGCCGATGCGGCAGAACACGGACTTCTCCTGGGTCCCGTCAGCCGCCGGGGAGACTAGGGCAGAGGAGGAGTCTGGTTAGGACCTCGGACCGGGGAGACTAGGGCAGAGGAGGAGTCTGGTTAGGACCTCGGACCGGGGAGACTAGGGCAGAGGAGGAGTCTGGTTAGGACCTCGGACCTTCTGCGGTCAAGCAGGGGCTCGTTTGAAGCCCTTCTTCTACATCTTCAGTGGTTGAGTTATTAATAATCATGTTAGCATTATTCATTTTTATATAATTCATATAAACATACAATATATATTACAGCAAATGTTATTGACCACCCGAGGTTACAAAGGTTGCTACAAATGCCGAATTAACGATGAATCAATGAATCTTTTTTTCTTAAACCCATTTCCTGTCACTTATTGTGAAGAAGAAACATCCTTTTCCATCCTGCGCCGAGAAAGGCTAACAAGTCCTTTTTCCAGCTGTTAACCTCCAGGGACCACAACGATCCTAACTCAGCGGGGGGCCAGTGGGGGCTGAGCGGCACTCACCGGAGCCCATGCAGGCGGGGCCCCAGGGGGGCAGGCGGCAGGGAGCGGTGCTGCTGTAGAAGGTGCTGACGTCCTGGGGGGCCAGGAGCTCGGAGAAGACGGTGCCCTGGAGGGCCTCTGGCTTGCAGCGGAGCAGTGAGGGTCCCTGCGAGGAGACGTAGACCACCTTCCCCGACAGGAAGGACACGGCCATGGAGAATGTGTCCTGCGGAGAAGAGGAGGGCCGAGGTCAGTATTCATACTTGATCGCTATAATGCCTTGGTGGTGGAGCGGAGGGGTCGCGCGTGGCGGCGGTCGGCATCTCACCGTGTTCTTGAGGGTGTACTCCGAGGTGATGCTGTCCAGCTCCTCGATGGTGAAGGTGGACAGGTCCAGGCTGCAGCCGTGGCACTCCTCCACACTCCACTGGTGGTAGTACTCCTGGTTGGCTGGGGAACCAAGAACACACGCCCACGGTTAGCGGCTGAGGCTAACAGACGGAAAATGGCTAACGGGCACATCTGCGGTCCCGGCGCTAACGTACGCATCCCCTTACCTCTGACTTGTTTGACGCAGTTGAGGGCATACTTCAGCGCGTCAAGGGTGCTGGAGTGGCCCTTGGTCTTGCGTTCGACAGGCAGCCGGATCTTGAGCTCCTTCAGGGCCTTCATGAGCTCCTTCTGGGTGCGCAGACGGGCCGACTGGTCGCTGCTGCAGCCCGAGGTGGAGGGGGGGTCCTGCTCCGAGCTGGTGGACAGCAGGCTGTAGGCCAGAGAGCCACTGGGCGGGGACAGGCTCTGGGAGGTGGTGCTGGGGGGGTGGAGGAAAGAAGGAAAGAAAGAGAGGGCTGGACTTTAAAGATTTTCTTTAAAAAAGTACACCTTTGGTAAATACCTAACCATGGATTCACTTTGAAAAACATGAACCGGCGGCCAACTATCCAAGAGTTTAAGGTGATTATTCAAAGAACGTCGTTATTTTCTTCATGCCAAATATTTCTACATCTCTTTTACTGAAGGTTGTCAAAGAAAAACATGCGTGCATGTTCTCTCTCTTCCTTGATTTTGCTCTATCTCTATGGCCTTGTTCCAGGGCAGAAAGACCAAATTGCGGCGGTACTGCCCTGTTTATCGTTGCCAGGAGCTCCACTGAATCGCAGGCAGATTCTCCATTGTTCCGTGTCATCCTGAAGTTATGTCATAACCGGCCCTAACAGACCTCCACAAGCCTCTCAGGAGCCCCCCCTTCGTGACGTTGGCCAGTTGGCCCTAGCGGTCTACGTCAGTGAGACACACGTTGTCAACACACGCCATCAACCGTGGCTCTTATGTAAGTGCTGTCTTTATATGTATTTCCCATCAAAACATCCTGTCCATTGGGCCCCCCTCTGCTTATCATTGCTCAGAGCTCAGACCCTCATGTGTAAAGAACATTGTACGTTCAAATGGTACCCGGTGGGAAGTTGAACCTTCATGTGATGTCACTGAAACTACAACACAAGCATCTATTGATGGGAATGTGTTACATAATATTTGTATTAACATTTTATTTTTTTATACACATTTCTCGCCCTGTACTTTTGTTTCCTCTGACAGAAGTATTATCTATTGGTATACTGTAGTGTAGCTGAAGGCCAAATAGTTTCTGGTTACACACCAGAAGTACTGTAGTAAATGTCCCAAATGCATTACTGGTGCCAAGATGTACATGGTGACTTAATGCAAATGGAGCCAGTACAAGCCGTTCCCACGATGTGTGATATTCCACAACAAGGGCGTGTGGGATATTTCACAATAAGAGCCCCCCCCTCACCTCTTGTTGCTCTCGGTCAGCATCATGCCAGAGTCCTTCCCATTGGACGAGCTGTGGGAGCTCCGCGTGGACTGCCGGCCCTGGGAGCCGTTCTCCCTCTCCCCAAAGTCATTGCCGCTCGACTGGCCGTCGTTGTCGTCCGAGGTGGGAGGACCCCGCCGGTCGCTGGACCCCCCGGACAAGGAGCCCCTGTTGGGGGAGGAGCCTCCCTCTCCCCCTGCTTCTTCCATGCTGCCACGGTCCCTGGACCCCTGGCTGGTGATGCCTGAGCTGGGCACGCCTCCCTCTCCCCCTGCTTCTTCCATGCTGCCACGGTCCCTGGACCCCTGGCTGGTGATGCCTGAGCTGGGCACGCCTCCCTCACCGCCGCTCAGGGGGCTCAGGCTGCCCGAGGCGTCCTCCTTCTTGGGGGCCCTCGCGCCGCGACCCCTAGTGTTGATGCCGGGGGCCGATACGGAGCTGTCATAACTCATGTTAGTGTGGGATGAGGCTGGGACAGCTGGGTGGGACGTTCTCAGCTCAGTTTAATGAAGTAAGCTGTTAAAAATGATCTTTTTAAGTGAGGGTAAGGTTTAGGTGGGACTACTAGGATTACATATGGGAATCATGGTTGTGGTTTCAGCTGGTAAAACTTAGGAGAGAAGGCCATTTGGTCCTCAAGAGAAAACGCAATGGGTTAAAACCTTCTCGGTTGGAATGGGTTATTCAGAATAGTTTTCAGAAGAAGATGAGTGTGCTCTTCTGAAACACACGCTTGGCGCTAGAGTCTCTTCAACACATGGGTCGAGAAAGCTTTCTTCTGCTTCACTTAAGGTCTGGTCTTCTCACCTTTGGGATTGCTTGGGACTGCAAAACACCACCTGGAGAGGAGGAGGAAAAGGGGGGGTGATGGAGGGAAAGGAGAAACAAAAATCTTAGTATACGAGACAGCTTTCATCATTTAGTGGTGAATCCATCGGTCGATAAACATATCGATTATTATTTTAACTGTTGACCCTAACCACTAGACTACCCTGCCCCCAGATGATGGACAGCTAATTGAAATGATCTCCTGCTACTCATGGCGTGCAGCAAAGTGAAAGGGCACACCAGGCATGTATCTGAAACAGGATGTGTGGAGAAGCAGAGTTCGGGGTGAAGACGTCATCGTTAAATCTGCCCTCTTCAAGTCCGACCCAGAGAGGATCTGGGCTCGCTGGCGCAGGGGGGATTATAGTGTGCAGATTATTTCGTACAATGACCGTACACTTGGAGGTGGGGTATAAATCGGGCCACCACCTACGCAAGTAAGAAATCCCGAGCAGGAGAAAAAGACATCCACCCCATTAATCCTTTAAGCCCTGCGAGAAGGAAGACATGGCTCCGTGACTGGTCCAAACTTTATTCTGTCTCTCTCTCTCGCCCCCTCTTCCTATTCCCTCACTTGGCTTTCTGCAGCGCTCATACAGCCATGTCATTGCTTGTCAGGGTTAGGGGGGTTTCATCCAACAGTAAGTTGTATTTGATTTTCAATACCGATATGTGAAGGCACTTTGAGATCCCGTACAACGATAAGCACACATACATGACCAGTCCCTTCTCTGCAGACAAACAACCCATTACAAGCTGCTGGATGTGGCGGCGCTACTTTCTAGTAAAGGTTTGACAATGTATTAAACACCAGCATAATATACATACTACATACATACAATATAAATGTCATTTTATTTTACTTTTTTTTGCTCTAGCATTTCAAACCTCATGCATGAACAATGTATGGACATATCCATCACATTTCATTTAGACTAAAAACTCGATATATTTCATTCACAACTTTAAAAACAATACCCCTCAGAGACTAATGACAACACTGAGTTATGGCCGCATTACGTTGGGGCCGTTTCAACTGTTTCAATTAGTTGCCATGACCACCAAAGCACTTCTACCTCCCTTCAAGGATGAGAGGAATGAACAAGGATTAGATAAGGTTACCGTTTAGATTATGTTGTAGAGTAAACATTGGTTTACTCTATTATTTTTCTCTGGACAAGATCGCGACAGCTGCTGCCAAACGTATGATAAGATTCTGATTAAAAGAAGTCACAGTCATACGCCCAAATGAGAAAATGTTTTCTCCATAAAGTCACAAAATCAAACAATACCGAAAGATACATCAAGCATTATACCAATACAAATGTCAATGTAATGAAAAAATAAAGTTGTTAATTACACAGTTAATATAATAAACGAATCTATTTGTTGGCTCCCTGCCTTGTTCAAGAGCAAAGGTTACAGGTTGGATAAAAACAATGATTACAGCTGGCACAGTGAGTACCCAGCACCTTGAAAAACACCGTAAACCAGTCACTAGACTGGAATAAACGGAATGAACCTTAGTGTTTGTGCGCTGATCTCAAACGTTAGTACGTTTCAAGATTCTGTTTTCCGTGTAACAAAGCCTAGTTCTAGTAAACGATTGCCAATTCACAAACTGGGTAGCAGTAACAGCAATATGGGCAATGTACATGTCACGATATGAACGACGATAGACAGCATATCGCGCCTCTCACAACCACAGGCATAAAACATAGAAAGGATGTATGCTTATTATGGGTTCTTACCGCAGCGGACAGAAGGGCGAACGAGATATTTGGTGTACTCACTGCAGGCCCGTGTCAATTCAGGTATTTATAGACAGCGGCACTTCATTGAAAATAGTAAAACTCACTAAATGGATTTCCAGTTTCTAAACTGCGAATACTTCTTGTCAAATTCTCGGTTTGCCGTTAGTAAACTCCGTAATCCGGCTCTATCGTTTCCTTTGGGCGCCGTTACTCCAGTGAGAACACACTTGACCAGTGTGTACATCTTGCACGTGTCCGCAGCCGTGAGATCCGTGAGCTTCCTTTGCTGCTCATTGGACGACTCTCTAGCCTCTCTGGGCCAATGAGAAACCTCACCGGCAACGATTGGACAGCTCAGGCACGCAGCGCACACTGCGTTTACACCCCGCTGCTCCTGATCAGTACTCGTTATACACCCTTTTTTCCCACAGCTACTCACGCACTACGCACTTAACTGTAGTATGCGTTTCTTGTTTTTACAATTTGTGACATACTGCGTGGTGTGGATGTTCTTAACAACCATAAGGTAAATTAAACTAAATTGGTAATATCAAAATGATCACTCTACAAACAAACGTGTGCTCCAAGGTAGGCTGGGGGTGTGGGGTACATGCGTGTCCACCAGGTTTCAGACCGTCACGCTTATCAAGTGATACGATTTAAACTCTTCTGCTTCTTGCGTGTGAGAATACAGACATGTCACTGAGTCCTGAGATAGCAATCAATTCCCACATGAAACCATACTATTCTTATGAACAAAGACAAATCAAAAGATGTTCTGCAGACCTTACTGCAAAAGGCATAAGGTTTTTTCTTTTTGGTTTTGAGACTTTTCTGATTATAATAACGATTGCCTGCCGTCTACTTTTGTAGACGTCTGCATGCTAGGTGGCATTGGTTTCTAGGTTTTTTCAGCGTCCATGAACATCGAGAACAAATGGTCGTCATCTTAAGATGAGAACTATCTAGTGTTCAGGGATTCAGTTCCAGGGCCTGCATTACCTAAAGTCCTACTCCTATGCCTTCTCCAATCTATAACCTTTTTATGTAGTTTTCACCTTATTTTTGAGTCCACACCCCTTGTTCAGTGAGGCTTTGATAAAGTTAATAAAATACATTTCATATTATTCCCTTCAAGTTATTATCTCATATAAAGACATGTATAAGACATGTTAGAATTATTGATTGAGACAATAAATCAATAGATTAAATAATCATTAGTTGCAGCCATAAATGAACAATATTACCGTGTGCTTCGCACAACAAAAAGCTAATCCCATTCTGTCTACACATGAAGAGCCGCTACTAACCCTGTACTCTGATGCTTCCGTCAGGCACTTTATACCAGGCACAAGACAAAAGCAAGACAGACGAGAACCAAAGCAATATGCCACCCTATAGAAGTCTTGATCACGACACAGTGTAGTTAAAATATATCAATTCAATATCTGCACACAAGCATCAGATAAGGAGAATCTGCCCTTCGAGGTTGGAATCTACCACTGTGGGCTACTTAACCACGACTCTACAAACTTCTGTGGATACTAGCAGCATCTAGTGGATTACTTATGCAAGTCCAGTCATGAAGAAAGCACACATGTACTAACACCGTTGTCAACGAAGGGTTGCTCATGAAAATGCATATAAATAAATGGTTCTGTGTTTTCTGTAAAAACATTATTTACAAAATGTGTTTGGTTGTGGGCTACTTATAATCCAATGAAGTATGCAGCTTTACATTTTAGTCTAACATAATGGATGCCGTTTATCAGAGAGAGAGCGAGCCAGAGAGATATGCATATCACATTTACATTTCGATTTTACATTATGACATTAGATCAAAGTAGACATTTGAAGAATTATTACCGAGTTTTAGACCGCACGCCCTGTTTAATCATTAATATAAAAGCATGACGCGACCTGAGCAGCACAACAAACGTACGTCCACATGGCATTACATTTATGCATAACAAAACAAATACAATGGTGCCTCAAAACGAACCATTCGGACCTCACAGCGTCACTTGGTATGTCACCAACAATATTCCTTACGACGGGGAAAAAGATTCAGAATGTCTGCTTTAAACAACATGGCATATTGGACGGTCTGGTAGTGCATGTTTACACTTTTTGAAACATTAGGCACGCTGGATAAGCTGGGACACAATGTTCCCAGTTAAAACGATGTTAACGTTATGTTGAAGATCATTACACTAAAAACGCCCACAGCAATCACAAACAACAATCATAAATTGGTAAAACAAACATACATTTAGTACAGTTTGGTTCCAAACTGAAAAGACAGAGAGGTCGAGGAATACCACTCCTCTAACACATAATAATATATATATGATACAATAATAATAAATGATACAAATAATAAAAAGTGATCTTACCTTATTTTTTCATTAGGTGCCAAGATCCTTCGAATCGTATAATAATACGAACAATAGGTAAGATTTTGTGGATGTCTCAAAGAAACACGTCGACGTCGCTGCTTCGCTGTCTCTGCTGTGTTCAGTCGCAGAGACTTTCCTCCTCTGTAGTTTACACGCAGGGTTACACGTGCCTGCTCGTGGCCGGGCAGGGCATTATTGTTCGACGAAGCCTATTAGCTGTCTGTGGACGATAGACACGCCCCCAACCTTTCTCATTGGTCACTGTGGGCGTGGTTTGCTGCACGGGGCACCGCGCTCACGTTGAAGTGTGTCTGGCCAGAGCTGGCGAAAACACACTGGAACACAGGAGGGCGTGGACCCAATTTTGACTCGCTTTTATCAGCCGTAATGATAGTAATGTACACGCAATCACGTTTTGTCTGTATTCGAAATATGTGTTTATTATGAGGTAACGTGTCATTTTTATGAGCGCTTTTCGACTTCGCATCGCAATAAATAGAAGTACAACAAAAAAGGATTTACTTCGATGCGAAAATTGGAAATCTATTGTATTGGTGGAATTCCCATTTTGCTTCATGCTCCGTATATACGGCTGCAGCAAAGCCCAGCATACACACTTCCACGTGCTTTCTGCAGCAGGCACACGCTGGTGTCAAATGTTCTCTTTCACTACTGCCGAAGCACGCGGCAGGCGGAGTGGTTGGGTGGACCAGTAAACACACAGCGAATCTAGGGCAGGGAGCTCAATCTTGGCAGGGGCTTTTCTGGAAGAGCATGTGTGAGCATGTGTGAACAGGTGAGGTGTAGCTTATTGCAGTCTTGTCAATTGCTATTGGGAAGGAACTTTATAAAGGTTTATGCACTGTGCGGTGAGATAATGCATACTCATCACAAACATGCGCTTGACGAAATGCACCTATGCAGATTGGTTCCGCAAAATACATTACATTGAAAAAATTGAAGCATTTTCCATTATAATCGCTTGACGAAAGGACAAGTGTAGGCCTATTTGTTCATCACAGTGATAATAATACAAATCCTCCATTCAAATTGCAAGATCAACCGATCTCATTCATTCGTCCATTCATTGTCGACTAGCAAGTTTGCAGGATTTCATAATTATCAATTTTAGTTTATTATGAGCAAACCATCGGAGAGTAGGCTCCCACGGTCACAGCACGAACGGATAGGGTATAAAAACACATACATTCGTACTGTTCTTTCACAAAATACAATTCTTGCTTTGTCCCCAAGATGCAGCACCGTTGTGTATGGTCTGTTTTGGACAGTAAGCCCGTTTATTCTTCGTTTAGTCCCAAATAATCAAGACCCCCTTCCACCCCTCTAATATAGAGGGTGACAGTGATCCCGCATGTAGCCTTGGCTGAAGCAGATTCAAGTAGCCTTCTATCCAATACGTTATAGTATGTATATGTATAATATGTATACAGCAATTATATTATGGGGGACCAGAGAAGAA
>OOFG01102693.1:0-10167 GCA_900323295.1 Molva molva | reverse complement strand
TGGGATGGGATTGGGTGGGATGGGACCACATAACGTTAGCTACAGCTGAACGGGTAGTCGACTCATATAATGGTTAGTCAGCAAGGTAACTTTACGTAAGGTAACGTTACTTGCTGCTATTTCAGAAGAAGGAAATGACTAAACGTGACGTGAGTAAGCTTTTATACATTACCTCGTCCGTGAAGTGACTTAAAGTGAGTCACGTCGGATAGGTTTTCACCGGCGATGGTGGTGAAGACAACTCTTCCACACTAATTCACGATGTTATCACACTACACTAGTCTTTGGTTTTTTGATTGAGAGACCCCTGGCGGCGGAGATTACACATTACACTGTTTTAAATCATTTTTGGTTTAGAGAACTTATTTCAGTATGCAATATGAATAATCTCTGCTTTTGGTAAAAAATCATTTGTTTATGTTTGCAGTTGAAGCTGTCCTTCACCCTGGATAAGGAGAGCATGATGCCGCAGGGCTGCTACGTCTACCAGTACCGAGACAGCAACAAGTGAGTCACCCTCGCTCCAGGCTCCACCAATAACAGCTCTGCATTTGAAAAAACGAATCGATTGGATCTGTTCCTCAAAACAGCAACCATCGCTTTAACACAACACTGATAGAAACTGGTGTAAAAAAACTCTTTCCGTCAGCAGCACGAGATGAAAGCACGAGATAAAAACGCTAAATTACATAATTCTTAACTCCTCGTCATCCTCCACCTCCATCTCTCCAGGCTGGTGGAGGAGTTCATGCTGCTGGCCAACATGGCGGTGGCCCACCAGATCTACCGCTCGTTCCCCCAGCAGGCCATGCTGCGCCGCCACCCCCCGCCCCAGGCCAAGATGGTGGACGAGCTGCAGGAGTTCTGCGACCAGATGGGCCTGGCCGTTGACTTCTCCTCCGCCGGAGCGCTGCATGTCAGTAGGGAAGCTAGCTTAGCTTAGCCTTTATTAGCTTAGCTTAGCTTAGCCTTTATTAGCTTAGCTTAGCTAAGCCTTTATTAGCTTAGCTTAGCTTAGCCTTTATTAGCTTAGCTTAGCCTTTATTAGCATAGCTTAGCTTAGCCTTTATTAGCTTAGCATAGCTTAGCTTAGCCTTTATTAGCTTAGCATAGCTTAGCTTATTTCAGCATCATTTAACAGTTAAGATGATTAAGGTTAACCCTAACCCCTATGCTAACTCTTATTTATATATGACTTATTACTGCATTAACTTATGCTAATTAAGGGTTACTAGACATTAGTTGACTGTTAATTAACCGTTAGTTAATTGTTAGTTAACGCTTAATACTGCATTAAGTAATGTTAATTAATGCACTCTTATTGTAAAGTGTTAATCATGATTTTATTGTCCTGTGTCTTTGATCATAAGAGGATGTGTACGTGTGATCTTTTAAGATATAGAGTTATGGTTTAAACTAAAGAGTTTGTTTTTATTAGGGCAATTCCCAAGTAGAAAGTGAACTATCTTCCCTGAACTCACAATAACAAAGCAGTCAAAAGTTTGTCATGGAACATGTTTAGAGATAATGATCCCCAGTGTATTTGATTTGGTCCAACTACTTCCCCACCCTCCAGACCAGTCTCCACCGCACCCTGGGAGACGACGAGTACGCCGGCGCAAGGAAGGAGGTGCTCACCAAGATGTGCTCCAAACCCATGCAGGTCAGAGGTCAACCACACCCACCAGACAAGCCACCACGAAGCCTGTCTTACAAACCATTTCTCTCTCTTGTTTGTATTTTGTAGCACTTGATGTAGCACTTGACTTGTAGCATGTACTCTGAATGATTCTTGCACTTTCTGGGTTGTGTCTCCATTGTTGAAGGCACTTACTGTCAGTCGCTTTGGACCAAAGCGTCTGCTAAATACATGTTATAAAGGTTATTGTGTGTTTTTAATTGACTGTGTTTAGGCGTATGAAACGCTCCCAGTCTCTCGGTTGGTCTCATGGTCATCAAGGATCTTGTGTTTCCTCCCCCCCCAACCAGATGGCGGTGTACTTCTGCACGGGGGCTCTGAAGGACGAGATGCTGTTCAAGCACTACGCCCTCAACGTGCCCTTCTACACCCACTTCACCTCCCCCATCCGGCGCTACGCCGACGTGGTGGTGCACCGCCTGCTGGCGTCCTCGCTGGGTACAGCGCACACACACATGCACACGCACACACGCACACGCACACGCACACGACACACACACACACACACACACACTGTGCAGTATTCTCTTTTTAGTTTTTTTCCTCTCCTTCTCTCCTCTGGCTTTCGTTGTCTCTCTCTCGTTCTCTAATACAGATTTTTAAACTGAGGTCTTGTGTGAGTGGGACAGCGCCTTAGCTCCCGGTTGACGTAGTTGAATATTAATGATGGTCAACAACAATGAAGCCTGTGTGTGTCATTGTGTTACTCATTGAGTCCATCATTGTGTGTGCGTTTTTTTCCATTTGTATGTATTTCCATCTGATCGTGTGTGTGTGTGTGTGTGTGTGTGTGTGTGTGTGTGTCTCCAGGCTGCGGTCCCCGTATGGGCCTGGATGGGGACGAGGTCCAGAAGCAGGCGTCCCACTGCAACGACAGGAAGACGGCCTCCAAGAGAGTCCAGGAGCTCAGCAGCGAGCTCTTCTTCGGGGTCTTCGTCAAGGTGAGGAGCCGCGACACCCCCATGGGGAGGGGAACAAACGTTACCGGGGTTATCACATATGTTGTCATGGGGATTATAACATTTGATTCTTTTCACATATTGTGCATTTCATTTGAGCTCGCGTGTGTGTGTATGTGTGTGTGTGTGTATGTGTGTGTGTGTGTGTGTGTGTGTGTGTGTGTGTGTGTTCTCTCTGCAGGAGTGCGGGCCCCTGGAGTCTGAGGCCATGGTGATGGGGGTGCTGGACGAGTCCTTTGACGTGCTGGTCCTCCGTTACGGTGTGCAGAAGCGCATCTACTGCAAGGTGAGAGGCTCTGCTGTGGACCAGCACCTCCTGGTCCCCCTAGCTGCGCCTCCTGGTAACACCTCCTGGTGCTGGCATGTAGCCTCCTGGTCCCCCTAGCTGCGCCTCCTGGTAACACCTCCTGGTGCTGACATGTAGCCTCCTGGTCCCCCTAGCTGCGCCTCCTGGTAACACCTCCTGGTGCTGACATGTAGCCTCCTGGTCTCCCTAGCTGCGCCTCCTGGTAACGCCTCCTGGTCTCCCTAGCTGCGCCTCCTGGTAACGCCTCCTGGTGCTGGCATGTAGCCTCCTGGTCCCCCTAGCTGCGCCTCCTGGTAACGCCTCCTGGTGCTGACATGTAGCCTCCTGGTCCCCTAGCTGCTCCTCCTGGTCCCCTAGCTGCTCCTCCTGATAACGCCTCCTGGTCCCCCTAGCTGCGCCTCCTGGTAATGCCTCCTTGTGTTTACATTGAGCCTCCTGGTCCCCTAGCTGCGCCTCCTGGTGTTAACATGGGGCAGTTGGTTCATCATATCATGATTACATGCCGGGCAGGAGAGTGTATTGGTGGGTTCAGACCATAATGTCTGCCCTCTTCCCATAGGCAAAATGTGACCGCATTCACTACTCTCGTCCCCTTGGATAGAATCATCTCCTAAATAACTAGCAATAATGTATATCAATACATCTATTTGTCTGTGTCTCTGTCTCTGTCTGTCCCTGTCTCTCTGTCTCTATGTGTGTGTCTCTGTCTGAAATAATGGTATGTATCTGATGATGTTTGGGGTTTCGCTGTGCTCATTCTAACGGGTGGGTGTCTTTCTGTGTGTGTACCAGTCCATGGTGGGTCTGGAGTCCTTCCAGCACCACAGGGTGGGGAAGAGAGGAGAAATCACCCTGGTCTGGGCATCAGAGGAACCACGACAACCTGCCGTACGACAGGTGAGGAGGAGACACGGAGAGGGATGGATGGAGGTTGATGGAGAGTGATAATAGGTCCCTTTCGCACATGCAGTGTTTACCTGCAAAGTTCTGGAACATTTCCGGATCACCGCTGTGTTGTGAATGAAAGCAGTCACATTGTAGGAAGGGGCACTTAACATGTTATGTCCATCTGACGTAAGGCGCTTATTCTGTTGACAAACAAGCTCCTCTTTTCAAGAATGACTGGAAACTGGACTGTTGCATTACCGCCATCTGCTGGACTGTCCCTCTGCCCGTCTATGCCAGCATTGCTGTGCCATCTGTGAAAGGGCAGCAGATGGATATCTTGCAGAACGTATCTGCACGTGTGAAAAGCGAAAATCACTAGCGGTGCCTGAAAGGTTATCCCAGTAATATACCGGGATCTATGTCTGAAAGGGGCTATAGAGGGAGTTAGAGAGTCTAATACAGAGAGTGATGGATGGAGAGAGTGAGTGAGTGATGGATGGATGGAGAGAGTGAGTGATGGAGACAAAGCGAGAGAGAGGGAGAGAGTGAGCTCTTCCTGCTGGTTCGGCATTCAGAATACTGTTGGAATTTCGGTGCTTCTGTCGACCAATAACAACCCATGTCCAACCCATCTGACCTCCACCCTTCCTTGCAGGTGATCTCTGTGTTCTCCTTGGTGGAGGTGCAGCTCCGAGCGGACGAGGCTGCCCTCAAGTACAGTGCCTTGCTCAAGAGGCCCCTGGACAAAGAAGCCTAAAGAACAAACTACCAAGTAAACTCATCACTGACATCCCATGGACACATCTAGTGCACCATATAAAGACAAATAATACGAGTGCTTTTACCTCGCTCCGTTGAATTGCACATGTTTTTATGTTGTGATTTAGATGTTAGAGACAGTAGGGTAGGAAGGATGAAAATGTGATGGTTTGATAAGGGAGATGTTTAGTGGTAGTTTAAGTCAACTACAATTTAACTTGGTGGCAGTTAAACCAACCGATCTGCCTTCTTTCCAAACAGGCCTTAGTCTCATTTAATGTTTTGCGTGCAAGCTTCTATACACAGTATAAAAGCAAGCAACTCCAACGTTAATTCAAACCAACCGGAAAAATCTTTTTCAAAATGAACACATTATCTTGGCCTGGGTTAACTGAAGGGACTTTAATTTGCTCGGTAATCCTTTTAGAATCCTTATTGGGTTTTTATGAGATCTGGTCTTGTGTGTGAAGACCCTTACATTTTGGGGTTTGGACTTGATTTGCTAATTTTGATTTATTTATACATGTCATGCAAAGGTGGATGATTTTAATTTTCAACAGACAACCAAGCTGTTGGAGAAAGTTTGCATTTTGAGAATCATATTTTAAATCCCAGCTTTCTGGATATTTGTCTATGCCAATATAAAGTCTGTGTAATCGGGAAACAAAAAATCCTTTAAATTTGCAAGTTGATGTTTTGGATTGATTTGCTTGTATAATTGTAGATTTATTTCTTGGACATTGAGATCCAGGCTGTGCTCAATCGGTTTCTTTTACGTTTCTAAATAGACTCGTACTGAACAACATTTTCAAGAAACCACACAACCAAATGTAAAAAGCCTTTCTTTGAAGAATGAATGTATTGACTTTTTCACTTTCCATTATTTTTAGTGTCAAATGTAGTTCATCTGTTGGATCCTAGTGGGAGTCTGATGACGACTATAGAGACTTGCAAGAGTATAATGACATTTCTTTTAATTTTTTAAAAGTTAAGTGTCTATTGTGAAGGAAATGCCTTAGACAAACTATAACTGTCATTTTAAGTTGTGAAGAGGCCTTGAGATTCATGGTCATTTAATGTGTACCAGAGTTCCTTGTACTGCCTTTTTTATTATTTTTTTTTGGGGGGGGGGGGTTTGCTCTTAGCTCAGTGTGTGGTAGAGCTACAGCTTAATGTAGCTAGCTGTTAATGTTCTTTGTCAGTGATGACGTATTCGTCTACACAGCACGCTAAACTTAACCATCGGTTACGTTTTAAACTGTTTGATGTGCTTCAACGTAAGGACAGGCCGCTTCAACCGCACAATATACTTCTACTTGTTCCTTTTTTTTTGTTGTTCATCTCCTTCAATTCTTCAGATTTAGACATGGAGTTTGTTCGGCCGTCAAAGATGAATCATCATTTTAGCCGTTTTTTTGGTCTTTGTTTTTAAATCTGTGAACAAGGTATGGGTTGATTCCCGCTTAGGACATCACATTTGTAGTATTGTTTTGTTTATCGACTGTGGTAAAGACTGGTTACTTTATTTATTACAACCGTAATTACAGCACATCACACCTTTTTCCCGTTATTTTAAAGTGCAGTATTTTAAAGTATTATTTTTTTAAGGCTAAAGAGAAATGTGTATATACAGTATGTATATTTATAGATCTTCAAAGCTTCCAATATATTTTCATCAGTTTCATTTAAATTTTTAGGTTTCCTTGGTTTTCAAATGTGTGAAATTGTTTCTCTTGAGTTATGCAAAAACAAACTGTATATTTAATCATCAGAATCATTTCACGCACCGCAAATGTTTGACGTCTTCATTAACAGATAAATAAATCAATCAACACTAGTTGTCCTTTGTGGGCAAGACTTCTGTCTCTTCACTTATGTATTATCTTATTTATTCATTGTTACAACTGAAGCAATTGATTCGTAGTCATGTGACGTACATGTTGATATCATAGTTGTAAAATTGTAAATGTCTTAATCTGCGTCTTCGGGACGGTATATTTAAGATAATGATTAAATGACCATTACTAATGTTCTCTTGATTATTTTCGCGGTGTGTCTGTTTATGAAAGGAAACCATAAACCCCATGGCGACAGTAGTCAGTGTGAGGGTGCAGGCCTGTCTACTTCATGGGTTTTAATATTAAAGTCAACATTGACCCCGGTCCACTTTGTGGTATTTAAAGTGGAAACTCCTTCACTTTTAATAACGCTGCTAGTACTCTAACGATAAATATTAATTATAATAACATTATCAGCATTTAGCTTTTAGGTAAATGCATTATCTTAAGACTGTTGTACATATATTTTCATTTAACTTTGTTGGTTAACTCATTTTTGACAAAAACGTTGGAGGCATCACTTGAATTTACCAGCGAGCATTGCTGAATTCAGTAGAATTGATTAGTTGAGGTTTTAGGTCATATAGAATAAAGGAAAAAAAAATAGAAATCAACCTAAAAAAAACAACGTATTGTATAGCGCACAGCGATCTCTTCAGAGACTCCGCTGTAGCCTGTATCGATCTTCCAGGAGTCCTACCTTCTTGAGTTTCTCTGAGGTCATCCCTCCAGTGAAAGATGGATATCGCCAGGTCTGGATGAACACTCCCTCCTGCGCTCCACTGACCCGCGGTGTTGTGTAAACGAAACTGTGCTTCCACGTCCACATAGGAGGGCGTCTACCTTCCTAATGAGTCGAACAAAACGATCGCTGGGCCCAGGTTTACGGTGGCCATAAATACATGGGGAATGAGAATATATGTAGAACTAAATTAACAGGTTGCTGTGTGTTTTGCAGACCACCTGGTGAAAAGTCCTTCCTGGCGTTATTAAAGCAGACGCGTATATTTGAGTACACAAACACCAGGCCATACAGAGATGATACGAATTAGTTTGATCACATTAATTGTTCACTCAGGCCTACAGGTTTGCCTGTGTTCTGACTTGAGGCTCCAGTAGCAACGCTTTAGTCGAGTTACGCATTTCTTTCTCCTTAGGGTTCCAGGAACTACCCCGCCTTTGACTCATCCTTATCCATCCATCAAAACACAGCATAACACGGTTTGGAGTTTGTCCCAGGGAAGAGGAAAAGCTCCACCCTCAATTACAGGAGTTTTAATTTATAGCTGCGTTTATGGTATTATTATGGAACAGAGAGTCGGTGGTATCAACAAGGGTACAGCCAAGGTCCAAGAGCGCTCTCTCTCTCTCTCTATATATATACATTATTTAAATTTACACAGATTGTGTTTAACATATGTGTGTTCTCATATTTGTAAGAATATGTTGAATTTCAAGGATGAAATATGTGATACAGTCCAACATTCAGTGTTCAAGTGTTCTGTAGCAGTAATAAATATAATTTAAGGTTAGAACAATTATTTGGATTTAGATAAATATTTTGATATATCCTTAAAAAAGAATGCCTTTCTCAGGGGTTTTAAGTTGAAATCCAAGGCCTGCATTTAAGCCACCACTTAAGACCTAGACTACCTGTTGTAGTGAACCCAGAGGAAAAGGACCGGACCACAGACCGGACGTCCCACACTGGTCCAGGTGCCCCGGCCGCCCCGCTCCGTGACTAATATTGACCCGCATGACCAACATGACCCGGTGGTTTACTGTAAAAGTCAGAGGGTTCTTCATGTTTTCAACTCCTGCCTCCCTCTACGTGCGGCTTGAGAAAGCTCAAAGTCAAAGAGCCATAAATGATCACAATCTGTGGGAGCTATCTGCGGTGAGGTGCCTTTGCCCTATCACTCTCCTGCCAGACTAAAGCACACCTGGACCACAGCTAGGCTACACCCGGGAGGTCGCATCTGAGATTAATTTCAATTCGAAAGGATTGTCAGGTAAACCTGTCTTTTATCATGGCGTGGGGGATGGTGATTATGTGTCAATAATCATTGTCGCATCGTTACCCGATCATCAATTTATGGAAACTTGGGACGTTATACTTGGTCATTTGAACATTTATTTTAGAGTCGACATTGGCAGAAGAAGCGTTATCTTCCTGGGTTCTTTTCAGCGGTCTACATGTTTACATGAACTGCAAGAACTGTATATGGTATATGTATATCGATATGTTTCTGGAATGAGGTCATTCATTCCCTGCACATCTCTGACAGGCCGACTATGCCATCGAGCTGACCTCTGCTTTGTATGAAATAAGAAAAGCTGGGAGATGCTGAGAAAGGTAAGTCCTGACACCGTATCAATGAATTGAACTATTTAACTCGACTGCTGGGTGCAAGTATTGGCGATCACAGATCAGGAAGCGGCACCGATGTTGCTCAATACTTTCTCCTGCAGCGGTGCCCTTCAGTTACGGTAAAACCATAAGCTGCCAGGAAGGAAATGGTTGATTTATCAGTGGTTTATCTTGAAGGCTTCATGACGTCAACAAATTTATATTTAACATAATGTAACTCATGTCTCGTGCTTTGTGTGTCTTTTTGAAGGGGGAGTGGGTGTGGGTGGACTCCAGTATCGGGGTGCCCATTGGGGCCAGGGTGAAAAAGGCAGACTCTGGTCGATGTCTGTTGGTGGACGATGAGGGGAAGGTAACTACACACACCATCTCAGGCTGACTGTGTGTGTGTGTGTGTGTGTGTGTGTGTGTGTGTGTGATTGTGTATGCCAGTGTGTCTATATGTGTGTGCCAGTTTGAGTGTCTCTGTATATGTGGTGGTTTGAGATACCAAAACGATAAAAAAAACTAAATACAGAAAGTATCTCTCGAAAACTGAAAACTATTGCTTTGACACAGTTCTCTGTGGAGAAGTAAATATACATATATATTTCCAGTACATACTGCGTTACCTGCAGGCTAACGGCAGTTTGGTGGATTGCTTGGTTGTACGGTTGAGCGGTTGGTTAGCTTGTTGGTTGGTTATTTGGTTAGCTTGTTGGTTGGTTATTTGGTTAGCTTGTTGGTTGGTTATTTGGTTAGCTTGTTGGTTGGTTATTTGGTTAGCTTGTTGGTTGGTTATTTGGTTAGCTTGTTGGTTGGTTATTTGGTTAGCTTGTTGGTTGGTTATTTGGTTAGCTTGTTGGTTGGTTATTTGGTTAGCTTGTTGGTTGGTTATTTGGTTAGCTTGTTGGTTGGTTATTTGGTTAGCTTGTTGGTTGGTTATTTGGTTAGCTTGTTGGCTGGTTATTTGGCCGTCTGGTGGGTCGGCTAAGCGGTTGCGTCTGTTACCCCCAGGAGCGCGTGCTGACGGCCGAGCAGCAGGGCTCCTCCGCCCGGCCCATGCACCGCACGTCGGTGGAGGGCGTGGACGACATGATCCTGCTGGGAGACCTGTCGGAGGCCGGCCTCCTCAGGAACCTGCTGGTCAGACACAAGCAGGGACTCATCTACGTAGGTCCACACACGCACGCACGCACGCACGCACGCACGCACAGTACACGCACACGCACACGCACACGCACACGCACACGTACACGCACACGCACACGGGTGGATGGTGGAGAAATCCATCATCCATCATGGAGTGTCAGTTCTGCTAATTCTGTTCGGTTTGAGTTTGTGTTTAAAATCATGTTCAACTGTTC
>OOFG01102619.1:0-11587 GCA_900323295.1 Molva molva | reverse complement strand
AAAGGCAGCATCTGTACGCTGCTCAGATGCAACACTCCGTCACGTTCCACGGACAGGCGCTGCACGGCAGGTCTGAGCTTACATCCTCCCCTCTATATGACTTAGATCTCTCAGCCTTATTTAGAGCTCTAGTCCAAGTAGAATTATATAGATCTCTAGTCCTTATTTAGAGCTCTAGTCCAAGTAGAATTATATAGATCTCTAGTCCTTATTTAGAGCTCTAGTCCAAGTAGAATTATATAGATCTCTAGTCCTTATTTAGAGCTCTAGTCCTTATGTAGGGTTATATAGAGCTCTAGTCCTTATGTAGGGTTATATAGAGCTCTAGTCCTTATGTAGGGTTATATAGAGTTCCAGTCCTTATATAGAATAATATAGCGCTCTCGTCCTTATATAGAGCTCTAGTTTTTTATTATATTCTAGAATAGGGCTCATTGAGAGCATACACCCTCACCTCATTTACACTACGGTAATACAGAGCTGTTAATAATATCGAGTTCTCTCCATCTCTCTCCCAGGTCTCCTGAAGGCTCTCTCTACCAGGACTTCCTCTCTGACAGACAAGTGCCTCCTCTGAAGGAACCAATGATAGAACAGGGATCCCCTGGCACCCTGGTCTGAGCAGCCAATCAGGACTCAAAACACCAAATGTTTTGCTGCTGGAAATCTAAATGCAACACAATCCATACATTGGCCAAAGGTACAGATAGACGATTCCCTGTTTGAGATATCACTTGATATAGTAGTCTCTTCATAATGAGCTTAAGAGAAGTTAAGGTTAATGGTTGGTTCATATAATGCTGTTCACCCTAACCGTATCCTAAACCTATCCTACCGTAAACGTACCCTACCCCTACCCTAACTCTACCCTACCCTACCCTAACTCTACTCTACCCTACCCTACCCTAACTCTACCCTACCCTACCCTAACCCTACCCTACCCTACCCTAACCCTACCCTACCCTAACCCTACCCTACCCTAACCCTAACCTCCCCTACCCTACCCTAACTCTACCCTACCCTACCCTAACTCTACCATACCCTACTCCTACCCTAACTCTACCTTACCCTACCCTACCCTAACCCTAACTCTACCCTACCCTAACTCTACCCTACCCTACCCTAACTCTACCCTACCCTACCCTAACTCTACCCTACCCTAACTCTACCCTACCCTACCCTAACTCTACCCTACCCTACCCTAACTCTACCATACCCTACTCCTACCCTAACTCTACCCTACCCTACCCTACCCTAACTCTACCCTACCCTACCCTAACTCTACCCTACCCTACCACTACCCTACTCCTACTCCTACCCTAAACCTATCCTATCCTTACCCTACCCTAAACCTATCCTACCCCAATACTATCCTGAACCAATAACCTAAGACAGTTTGAATCCTGCCACTACTGGTTGAAAGAGCTGCTGAATTTTAAGTAGTTGGAAAAATCTGACAGGAGTGGCTTTTCTCAGGACTAAATTGTGCGTGTGTGTGTCTGTGTGTGGTATGGTATTAGATTGTACACACAGGAAACAGGAAGTTGACATCACCCAGTACTAAGACTTTTATTCTTTCCCTTTTGTACCTTTTTTGTATATTGACAAATTATTATTATAATTATGTAATCTCCTTACTTACATTATGAGTTAATTTAAATCCTGGTATAATTATAAATATGGAGTCTAATTTTCCAGTTTGGGGTTTGCCTCGCTTACTAAAAAAACGTTTCAAAACTTTGTATATGTATTCCTATCCTTAAACATTTTATACAAACTCTAGTTCAAGTTCCTTTCAGACAATCAATTAGATATTTGACTTTGACTTTGATACTCTGATTTGAATGAAATGCGATTGACCTTAATCAGACTGTGCACTTATTTAAATGTCCTTGTAGTCAGTTAACTTGTAATCAGTGAGCTGACTGGTCCTATAATTCAGGTGTGAGATGAAGACACCAGCCTAGCAGGCAGCCTGACCAGGTGCCAGGGTTAGGTGCTGCTCTCAGGTGGATGCTATTTCTCAGGTTGGATCACCAGCGATGTTCTGCTGTGTTCTGCTGCTGCTCAGAATGACACGTCCTGACTCAACCACCATAACATCACATTATAGCCTGGATGCTAACTAGCCCTATAGCCTCGAGGCTTACTAACCCTATGGTCTGGATTCCAGGCTCACTAATCATATTGCTTGGATGCTAGGCTAACTAACCCTATGACCTGGATGCTAGGCTAACTAACGCCATACCCTGGACACTAGGCTCACCCTATACCCTGGATGCTAGGCTAACCCTATACCCTGGATGCTAGGCTAACCCTATACCTTGGATGCTAGGCTAACCCTATACACTGGATGCTAGGCTCACCCTATACCCTGGATGCTAGGCTCACCCTATACCCTGGATGCTAGGCTAACCCTATACCCTGGATGCTTACTAACCCTATACCCTAGATGCTAGGCTAACTTCCATATACCCTGGATGTTAGGCCAACTAACACTATAGCCTGGATGCTCAGCTAACTTAGCCAATACCCTGGATGCTAGGCCAAGTAACCCTATACCCTGGATGCTAGGCTAACTACCCTTATACCCTGGATGCTAGGCTAACTATCCTTATACCCTGGATGCTAGGCCAAGTAACCCTTATACCCTGGATGCTAGGCCAAGTAACCCTATACCCTGGGTGCTAGGCTAACTACCCTTATACCCTGGATGCTAGGCTAACTAACCCTATACCCTGGATGCATCTCTTCAAGGTGCTGGAGGTATGATTCTGTAGTTTTAAAGAGAGACAGCTGAAAAGAGAGCCTACGTTTCTCCGCTATTGAGAAGTGGTGCATTTACACACCTGTGATTGACAGGCCAGAAAGATTACCCAAACCAATCAGGGAAGAGATGCGCTGATAGGTCAGAATGAGCTGGGAGTGGTCCTACAGAGGCAGGTTCAGTCAACTCAAACAGATATTCTCACAGCGCATTCACTGGCTTTGCCATTTCTAACAAACTACATTAAAATGATAGTTCTTAAAGCTAACCTTCAGCACCTTTAAGTGCCCACCTGCTAGCGTAATGACCACAAACTCAGCAATACCCTTGTTTAGTACGACTAGACACGAGACAGCAATAACGCTTCGATTAGAAGACATTTAGACAGCAACGTGTCACGAAGGAACTGTTTGATTGGTTAACAGCTAACAGCCGATGGAGCTACGAGCCAACCGAACTTCTAATTGTAACAACAAATGTTGAATTCATGTCATGTGTAACAAAATGTTCTGAAACGTCCTGACATGTTGTTTTCAGGGTACCCTGAACCCTGACCCTGTTTTAACCTGAGCCCTAGCCCTGTTTTAACCTGAACCCTGACCCTGTTTTAACCTGAACCCTAGCCCTGTTTTAACCTGAACCCTAGCCCTGTTTTAACCTGAACCCTAGCCCTGTTTTAACCTGAACCCTAGCCCTGTTTTAACCTGAACCCTAGCCCTGTTTTAACCTGAACCCTAGCCCTGTTTTAACCTGAACCCTGACCCTGTTTGTGTGTATAACTGATGTCCACTTCCTCACCCTAAACCCTGATGCATCGAGGTTTTCTTTCATTGTCAGCAGTTTCAGGGTTCTTTATGCAAATGAGCTGTCGCAGGGAGACATCTTAGGCTTGTTAAAGCGACCCACACACACTATGCCCATGGGTAACCGGGCAGTGAGTGTGTGAAACACCCACACACACTATGCCCATGGGTAACCGGGCAGTGAGTGTGTGAAACACCCACACACACTATGCCCATGGGTAACCGGGCAGTGAGTGTGTGAAACACCCACACACACTATGCCCATGGGTAACCGGGCAGTGAGTGTGTGAAACACCCACACACACTATGCCCATGGGTAACCGGGCAGTGACAGGGCAGAACACCCATATCCGTATCCCCTGACCTGAGTGTGGACCATATGAATGAGGATGATGGAACAGCCCATGTTCAGCAGACGGACAGCTGAATGCACTGTGCCATGTTGATTTCTGCATTGCATTATAGCATGTTAGCCTGTAAATATACTTTGTTTTTAATCATTTGTAATTTTTTATACATAGTTGTGCATAACATTGTGCGTGATAAAGACAATTGATATGTTTTGCAGTCTATTCTGTGTAACTGTTTCACAAGAGGAGCCGCCTCTGTAAGAACTGTAGGTTTAATAATATATAATATAATACAAAATATAAGTGTATATAATATAATATGTTGTCAAATTATACAATATATAATATAGTAATAATATATATAGTATAAGTGTAATATAAAATTAACATATATAGTATATATAATATAATATAATATATAGTATAAGTATAATATAAAATTAACATATATCATATAATAATACGATATATAATCTCTATATAATGTTCTGTGCTCACCTGTGTTCGCTGGTTTAAGCAGCCTCACCTGGCCAGAGTCAGGCTGATGAGACTGCACACCTGTGCTGCTACACCCAGGGACATCACACACTCAGAACATCACCACACCCAGGGACATCACACACTCAGAACATCACCACACCCAGGGACATCACACACTCAGAACATCACCACACCCAGGGACATCACACACTCAGAACATCACCACACCCAGGGACATCACACACTCAGAACATCACCACACCCAGGGACATAATGTGTACGCAACCACACACTTGAGTTGCGTACACATTATCCCAATTGTTTCCAACAATGTTCCAACTCAGAGATATCCGTAGTTTTATTAAAGGTAACAGTCCGTTACATTTGGTGAAGTCACATGTCAAAGCGTCACAACCCCTTTACCCACTAACTTCCAGAGAAATACACGGAAAACAGTCATCCACTAAAGACCTCACTTACATATATATAGATGTAAGATGTATTTTAATATCGATCCAGCTTAGTCCAATGTGCTTCTATGAGAAGTGGCTCATGCCAGCGACCAAGCTAATGCAGTGTTTCTCTCACAGACTTTACCTTAGCAGGTCACATAAGAAGAACCGTCCGAGAGAACGACGCCATCTGCGGGGGATCGTGTTGCACATGCATTGCCTATTTTGTTACTAATTAAAACGGGTCAACTCTTATCTCATTGTCGAGCTGCGCGCAAACCATTGATGCGCTCTCTCTCTCAAGATATGGTCCTGCGCGGGAGGAACGCCTGTTGGCTTTTCCCCTCAGAGAAGAAGCCGAATTCATTCAAATACTCGATCTGGAGTTCAGAATCAGTGTGAGTGCGCCAGAAACTCTTGGTTTTGTCGGGCTTTTTTTGGTGTGAAAAAAGGTCTGCGATAATTTCCACCAATGTACACATATGGAAAGTCAGTCTATGTTAAGTCAGTTGAACCTGTATTATATACAGTCTATGTTAAACCTGTATTATATACAGTCTATGTTAACTCAGTTTAACCTGTATTATATACAGTCTGTTAACTCAGTTTAACCTGTATTATATACAGTCTATGTTAACTCAGTTTAACCTGTATTATATACATTCTATGTTCACTTGAACCATCATGTTATCTACAGCTGTAAACTAGTGGTAACTGTAATGTGTTGTATTGTATTGTAATGGTTTATAGAGTAACTAGTTTATTGTAATGTAGTGTAACTGTAGTGTGTTGTAATGTGTTGTGTATCCTACTGTCGTCTAACTGTAATGTATTGTGATGTAGTGTAACTAGTGTGTTGTAATGTGTTGTAGTGTATTCTACTGTCATCTAACTGTAATGTATTGTGATGTAGTGTAACTGTAGTGTGTTGTAATGTGTTGTAGTGTATTCTACTGTCATCTAACTGTAATGCCAAACAGCCGCCAGTAGAGCGCGCCAGAGTCTGCAGGCTGCTGTCGGCCACACCCTGTTTTCCCTTTGCTTTGTTGGTCCATGTTGGCAGCAGTATGTGACGATATATTCTATCATTATTATGTATTCAATATAATCAACATAACAACCCTTTATAGTGTAAGGAACCCTCTACGCCAGCTCTATTTCAACACTAGGATCATTAAGAGTTATATGCAGGGGGGGGGGGCATGTTATCCCCATGATAACCCTAGATATAGACCTGTTAAACTAACTAACCCTAACCCTGTTAAACTAACTAACCCTAACCCTAGATATACAGACCTGTTAAACTAACTAACCCTAACCCTGTTCAACTAACTAACCCTAACCCTGTTAAACTAACCTTAACCCTAGATATACAGACCTGTTAAACTAACTAACCCTAACCCTGTTCAACTAACTAACCCTAACCCTGTTCAACTAACTAACTAACCCTAACCCTGTTAAACTAACTAACCCTAACCCTAGATATACAGACCTGTTAAACGAACTAACCCTAACCCTGTTAAACTAACTAACCCTAACCCTAGATATACTCAGACCTGTTAAAATAACTAACCCTAACCCTGTTAAACTAACTAACCCTAACCCTGTTAAACTAACTAACCCTAACCCTAGATATACTCAGATCTGTTAAACTAACTAACCCTAACCCTGTTAAACTAACTAACCCTAACCCTGTTAAACTAACTAACCCTAACCCTGTTAAAATAACTAACCCTAACCCTGTTAAAAAAACTAACCCTAACCCGAGATATACACAGACCTGTTGAAAACAAAGAGGACGTCAATGATTTGTTGAATAACAAAATGGATTCTGATCTATACTGTTTCAGGACTAAATACTCTGAGGAAGGAGGCTGGTTGGATATTAGCCCACAGGCTACAAAGGGCTCGGAACTCCCAATTAATCTCTCCAATTAAGGCCTAGCATGGCCAGATACTCTTCAATCTGCATAGTATAAAAAAATAATTTCACAAATTTTGCAGATCAATTTAGTCTATGGAAATAACTCCAACCTCATCTGATTTTGACAATTTCTTAACCAAAATAATTCTGCCCAAGCTAAAAATGATAGAATCAGGAAGGGGAAGATCCAAGAACCGCGAGCTCTTGGTGATGAGTTATAGCATTTATTTTTATAAGACATTCTCAGATATATTAGTGGATAAATTACAAAACGTTTTGATGAGGCAAGCCACAAAGGCTGTTCCCCTGTGTCTATGTAAGCGTTGCTTATCACAGTGATGCCTAAACCTAGCAAAGAGCCTACATTATGTGGACGTTACTGCTCCAGCTCCCTCATAAAGTCAAGGTTAACTGGGACCAGAGGCTCCACCTTTAGATAGACACTGTAATGGAACTCCTTCAGAACATGGCTTTAAAGGGACACCGGATAGAATGAAAAATCTTGGACTATCTCAAATCAACTGGACCCTAGGGGTAGCCCTGGATCTGATGAGTGGGACGTGATCTACAGGTAGCTCTGGATCTGATGAGTGGGACTTGATCTACAGGTAGCCCTGGATCTGATGAGTGGGACTTGATCTACAGGTAGCCCTGGATCTGATGAGTGGGACTTGATCTCGAGCTTCACAAATTCCCGGTCAATAATTGATTATTCACTAGAACTTTGTACACAATAGTGTTTTATACCCCAGTGCGATTGAACATAATAGGTATCTTTAAATCACATGTATGTTGCCATTGCAAACAAGATAAAGGTACTATTATCATATGGTGCGGTCGTTCCCCAGATGACCATATTTTGGGAAGTGGTCACTCAATCTCTTAGCAAGATTACTTGTGTGATCCATCGATGTGTCTTCTTAATTACACACAGGCGCCCTAGGCTAGCATGGCATCGCCAGACGAATTGCACTTTGCAATTCGTCTGGAACCTCTCCGTTTATTTCGATTCCCAAGGGGCATCACCAACGGGCGCAGACCATAATGCCTCTCGACGCAATTGGATAGGCATACAACCAATCAGAGCAACGAAACGGGTGATGCAGCGCTGAGCGACGAAGAAGCTACATCTTTCTTCTCAACAAAAGCTTTAGGTGCAGTCGTCTGTTCTTCTTTTAGTTAAAATTTACCGTCCAGTTCGTGTAATACTGTCCCGATAGCGGAATCAACAGACCGTTCTACATCAGCGTCAGCCATCTTTGTTGTTGTTGAAAATGCCTCTACGGCGCTCCTCTGCACCGTCATCGTATTTATCCCGCCTCATATTAGATAAACGCTTGTGATTAGTTGGTCTATCTCGTACCGGGCAGAAATCCTTTTGTATGGGAGGGGAGCCGGACCTTATCTGCAGAGACAATGAAACATGAGCTTGCGAGATTCATCTGTTTCCAAGGCTAATCGCTTCCCTGATTGGTTTGGGGAATCCATCTTGCCTGTCAATCACAGGTGTTTGAAATGCAAAACTACTCAATGGCGGAGAACTTAGGGAGGGAGAGAGAACACAGGGATGGGACCTTTCTTTTGAGTTGTTCAGTTTCAATATCTTGCTCTCTTCTGCTATTTTCTGCTCTCTCTCTAAAACTCTCTGATCTAGCCTACATCAGCTTTAATGACTGCAGGTTCTGTGGGAAAAGGAGGAGCTCCATTCTGTCATTAACCTTGTAGAACCACTGGTGTAGAAATGTCATATAACCGCTAGTAAAAAAGTGTAAAGGCAAGCACAAGCCGTTTAGTAGTAATGCATGGGGTGCAGTGTTGGTCAAATATTTGTCTGAGCTTTCACCCCAACATTTTTCTTTAATGGAAAAAGGCTTGGCTTGTTGGCAGTCATATTGATACCTCGACAATGTATTTACTCGCTTCTCTAGTTGCTGTGTCAGCACTAACATGAAGTTGTCGTACTTACTCCCAGCAGTGAAAAAAAACAACCACAAAATGAAAGTTCTCCTCCGGCCTCTGTCACATCTCATCGGCTATTCCAACATCACACACACCGCCTCTTCTCTAAAGTGTGAAATGGTGTGTGCTGGATGTACGTTTATGTGTGTGTCCATCCATGTGTGTGTGTGCAGGCGCACATTAATGCATGCGTGTATCCCTGGCTGATATAGCCAGATATGTTTGGGGTCGTGCATCTTCCACTTGCCTCATTGACCTTGTCAAGCTCCGTCTCTCTCTCTGCGCTCCACTCTCAGGATGATAATCTGATTGGACAGCGACGGCCTCCGGTGGTGCTCATTGGTTGTTTTGCTCTGGGGTTTTTGCTGTTTTCCTCTGATGTCGCCTTTCCCCTGAAATATATGTAGATGTTGAATACATTTCACAATAGTAATGCATTTGTTGTATAAATCTTGCCGTTTTACACACAGTAAATACTGTTTTCTGCTCAAGCTTGTTTTTTTGACGCCACCCTTGAATGCGTTCTCTCATCTCTAGCGGTGGCTTCAATCTCCCCGTTTGGATTTGTTCAGTTTCTGAGGAGTGAACGGGGAGGCCAGGAGGGTTTCTGCATATCAAGTGTTTTATTTTCGTTCCCCCCTCCTGTTCCGAGTCCGACAAGGACGACTACAGGCGACGATGAGCCCTCCTCCAGGGAACCAGCCCAGCCTTGCTAAGCAAGGACACCAAGGCCTTCGCTGGGACCTTGGTGGATGTGGTCCACACACTTGTGTCACGCAGATGACTGCAACGACAATAAATACAACACAAACAACAAGCAAAGAAACACTCACAGCATCTCATCATACATTTCAAACACCATGTTGCAGTGTTGTCATTGGGTCAGCATAACATGAGTTTGAGTCCAAGTCATCAGAATTTAAATGCAGTACATTTCTCAACAAAAATAACACAGCTGTCACAATTTTGAATGGTGCTTATTAAGTTATAGGACATACTGACATAATAACAAATTCAAAAATAAAAACCAATTAACCAATAAACCCCCTTCTGCATTAAAAACAAATAAGTCAGAGTCCAAATGAAGTCAGTTCTCGAGTCGGAATCAGGAGTCAATCACGGTGCTAAACACTGCTGTGTTGTACATATGTTGTTCATATCCGTAGGAGACGTTTACTGGATGTATTATATACATCCAGTAAACGTATTTATACAATAAAAGTATTTTATAAAATATAAAACATATAATATGAATAAATATCAAAGAAAGCAACTAGAATGTGTCCTTCTGAAGACTTCTTGAAGATCTTTAAAGAACACCAGATGCCAGGAGCAGAAAACCCAAGTTGTCTTTACACAGACATGAATGTTTAGAAATATAGGTGTCAGGGCAGGTGGCATTATCATATGGATCTATTATTCATATCTTCTCAAATTCAGGATTTTGGATGAATCCACTCATAGTTTAAGAAACTTGAGTTGAGAGTCTCACAACCAATTACCTTTCAATGTTGAGAGGAATCATTGTATAAATTAACTGCCAAAACTGTAGGAAGCCTCACTCATATCAAAGTCATATTTTTAAAGAAGAAGTCCAATATGATGGTGGGTACCAAAGAGAAAATAGATAGTTTGCGTCAGCCAAAAAGCAAAAGTCAAGATGGTATCATTTAAGTAGTCAATATTGCAGCCCAAATAGAGTGCTTTGCTAATGTTATTAATGTTATGTTTGCTGATCTACTTCTAATTACGTTGTCAAGGGTTATCAAGGTGTGCATTAAGCATCAGAAAATGATGTTCCATCAAAACCATCACAATCTCAAGTAGTTCAGTCCATCGGTTTCCTTCAAGCTGATTTAATGGGTGGAGCCTATTTACCTCCTGGCTACGTAGTTAGGAGGTCGACCAATCACCACACACGCACATTACAGCGAGAGAGCAGCTGAATGACACTACAGTGTTTCGGACTTTGAGTCCAAACCACGCAAACCACACAAAAACCTCTTGCACACTAACATTATGTTTAGGCTATGACATAACTAAGAGACTTGTCAACAATACAGGGAGCTTCCCTATCATTACCTTGCATACAAACACATAGCCCAAATATATAGGATGGGTTTTAGTTGAAGCCTTGAGGCAAACGCACGGTATATTAAACACTGTCGTTATTGTTCATGCATGAACGCAATGGCCTGCCAGAGGCCGTTAGTGTAGCGTTAACCAAGTCCTCCGTCTCTGGGTCCCACGGCCCCCATCCACCTCTCTCTTAGCGACAGCCAAGTGGGCCAGCGGATTGCTACGGGTGGAATGTTTGTTTGAGTTTGAGTTTTCAGTTTTGCTTTTTCCATCTTGTCTGTAAGGTAAATAACAAGGCCTGGGTTCTATCTGTCTGTCAGTGTGTAAATCCATATCCATTGCTGGCTCAAATGAGTCTTGGCTCATGTTGTCAGTCTGTTTGATGGCGACTGCACAGGGGACTTCAAGTCGTCCCTTCTTGTTTTGTCTTTCCTCATTCCTTTTTCCTTCAGAGCGTTTGTGTTTTGGCCGGGGCACTGTCACACTGGGACTCCAAAAAGAAAATACCAAACAGTAAACAGTCCTCCCTGATCTGTACCGTCTCTCCGTCTCCATATCTCCATCCCCGTCTGCATCATGATGGCCCACAGCTTACATGAACCTGTAAGTGCACCTGGGTCTTTGGGTCTATATATGCAGACAGGCACGCTTAAGTACTAAATGCAGGTGTGCGTAGTTGCGTACACAGACACACACATTGTATGCAGTGTGTGGAAAAAAAAGATAATGGTGCAATTGTATAAATAATGCAAGACTGTGTGTGTGTCCTGCAT
>OOFG01102585.1:0-11242 GCA_900323295.1 Molva molva | reverse complement strand
GTGGTGCTGTTGACCACGCCGCTCCCGGAGTGGGACAGCGAGGGCACCAGGGTGCTGGTGAGGGCGCGGGACAGCGGCAGGCGCGGGTACAGCACATCATCCGTCAGGTCCCACAGGCAGAACTGGGTGTCCTGGCCCACCGAGCCGAAGCGGTAGGTGACCGACGGAGAGCCCCCCTTGGAGCTGTGGCGCGACAGCCGAGACAGCGTGCTGCTGGTCCGGATGCGGCCAAAGTGCATGGAGGAGGCGGGGGGAACGGCGGCGGCGGCGGCGGCGGGAGCGGCAGCGGCAGCAGGGGGAGGGGCAGGTGGCGCAACGCCCTGGTGGAGGTCCTCCTCGCTGCCGCTCAGCTCCATGGGCTCATCGTCCTCCAGGGAGGTGGTGAAGGGGTCGAAGGCCACCACGTTGACCCAGGACTTGTGGCCGTGGCCGCGGGCGACCACGCGGCTCTCAGCGAAGGACCACACCGTCACCAGGTCGTCCTCGCCGCCCGTGGCCAGGTACTTCCCGTCGGGGCTCCACGACACGCACAGCAGCCCGCCGAAGTAGCTCTTCATCACGCCCTGCAGCTCCATGGAGTCGAAGTGGAAGACGCGCAGGCAGCCGTCCTGGCCGACGCACGCCACGTGCACGCCGTCGGGGGAGAAGGAGAACTCGTTGAGGCCTCCCTCGCCCACGGCCCAGCGCAGCAGCGGGTTGCGCGGCGTCTTGGTCTTGCAGGCGTAGACGGCGAAGCCTTCGCCCTGGCGGAGCAGGGAGTACTGGGGCGCGGCGGTCCCGCACGGGTGGTCCACGTTGTAGAGGTAGAGGTGGCCGCTGGCGTGCGAGGCCAGGAACAGGTTCTCTGACTTCGGCAGCCACTTGAGACACGTCACCTTGGACTTGTCTATCAACCTCTGAAGGACATACAGAGAGAGAGACATTAGAGAGAGAGAGACCTCTGAAAGACATACAGAGAGAGAGAGACCTCTGAAGGACATACAGAGAGAGAGACATTAGAGAGAGAGAGACCTCTGAAAGACATACAGAGAGAGAGAGACCTCTGAAGGACATACAGAGAGAGAGAGAGACATTAGAGAGAGAGAGACCTCTGAAAGACATACAGAGAGAGAGAGACCTCTGAAGGACATACAGAGAGAGAGAGAGACATTAGAGAGAGAGAGACCTCTGAAGGACATACGGAGAGAGAGAGAGAGAGACATTAGAGAGAGAGAGACCTCTGAAGGACATACAGAGAGAGAGCGAGAGACAGAGAGAGAGAGAGAGGCCTCTGAAGGACATACAGAGAGAGAGAGACCTCTGAAGGACATACAGAGAGAAACATTAGAGAGAGAGAGACCTCTGAAGGACATACAGCGAGAGAGAGACATTATGGTAGGATATGGAGAGAGAGACATTAGCAGAAGGAGAGGAAGAGATATTTAGGAGAGGAAGAGGCAATTGTAAGTTAAAGATGGTAAGTAATAAAAGATAAAAACGGAAGGGGAAGGCTGAAAGCGGGTGATGACAGGCATGACAGTGGGTTTGAGAGAAGAGCAGAGCGGAAGTAGAGGGAAACTAGGAACTTAGCTAGCAAACAGCGCTGTCATGCACATGTTTTGATTATAGAATATGAATTTCCACTCATACTGTATTTTAAGGATTTATCATGGAAATTGTTATGATAACTGAGCCTGCCAATGCATATTAGAATTATTTCAATTATCACAAATCTTACTTTAAATATGAAACCCAGAGACAGACATGGCTATAAAAAGTAATTAAATGAAAGATGGAGATTAAAAACAGTTACAAGAAAAATGCAAATTAAAGCACCTATTTCACAGTATAGAACACACCTTTAACAAATATTTAGTTGGAATCCCATTGAACAAGATCACAGCAGAGATAGGCATCATGCTTCTAAGGGGAACTTCACACAATGCAACACTGAAAAACTGGGAGAGCTCAGAGAGGTCCTGAGGCTGAATCTGCAGTTCTCTCACACTGGACCACTTAACTTGAGCTAAATCTGAAAATGAGCGCTCCACACACGGTGGAGGTGGAAGTGGGGGCTTGATTGATGGAACTATCACAATATCTTCTTAGGAATTCAACATCCTGTTCAAACCATTTAATGTTTGGCTTGTTACACAGAGATATATGGTCATTAAGAATACATCTCTGTTTTAAAGCTGCAATAACTGAACCTAATTGACCATATATTCTCATTTATACTACATAAATGTGCATCACTATGATCATGTATTTCACTTACTATTACAAACAGCTGTTTATCCACTGATTTACAGGGAATTCAGATACATGTCTACTACAAAGAGCTGTGTGGCCTTGCTGCTTTTAGCATAATAGCAGCTATTAGCATACCATAGTACAAACCACTCCGTTAGCTTCCGTCAAGACAACAAATGTGTGTGTGTTTAAAATGCTAAGCTAATGTATATGCAGATACATAGACAAGCTCATAATTAATGTGCATGTCCACACACAGATACATCCCACATAAATGTGGCTACACAGGCACACACACATATACATACGGAAACATACAGACATGTTCATACACACATAATTACACACATACACACACAAACACACAAGACCAGCCTGGAGGGTTATTTTCCAAAAAATAAAAAAATAAAACATTCTTTAGGTTAGGTGTCCACCTAGACAATGTACCCCATAAAGACACAAATTAATGGATACACAGGCCCACCTCCTCGTTGAAGAGTTTACTGGTCTCCTTCTTGATGGGGTCCAGGTACTGGACCTGCCCGGCCGAGAAGCCCACGATCAGGGCTACGCTCTCGGCCGTGGCAGAGTACTGGTTGAAGTCATGGCAGGTCGGCTGAGTCCCCTTATAGATCCTCTTGTCAATGGGTTTACTGAGGTCCACCGCCTGCAGACGGTCAGAGACAGGAGAGTAGAGGGATGGAGAGAGAGTAGAGGGATGAAGAGAGACAGACATCATTTGACAGAGAGAGAGTAGAGGGATGGAGAGAGACAGACATCATTTGACAGAGAGAGAGTAGAGGGATGGAGAGAGACAGACATCATTTGAGAGAGAGAGAGAGAGAGAGTAGAGGGATGGACAGAGACAGACATCATTTGACAGAGAGAGAGAGTAGAGGGATGGAGAGAGACAGACATCATTTGAGAGAGAGAGAGAGAGAGAGAGAGTAGAGGGATGGACAGAGACAGACATCATTTGACAGAGAGCCAGCGAAGGATGGAGGGAGAAGAGAGATCGAAGATAGAGTAAAAAAGACAGAAGGAGGGGGGTAAATAGTGAGTCACAATGACATATCCATTTTTCATATGAACAAGGCCATTTACCAACATTTCAAGTCCAAAATGTAAATGTGTGTGAGCTATGAATGCATCTCTTTATATTGTATACTGCATCCACATCTGGGGCAGGGTGTCCTTAAATCAAGTTATCAACAAATTGCCCATTGGCTTAGGGCTAGGCTATGAGCTGTGTCACATCCTTAGAGGAAGAGGGCACTTTCACATACAGAAAACACAGTGCCCACTGAGAATACTTATATTATACTTTTATTTACTCTTCTGGACAATATAACGGTGACATGCATTACAATTATTTATGAACCTCTTTATGACAGAAGGATAACAGAAGCTCATAAACTATCATTCTTGTGGTACAAACGATGTCATGTTCAGTTTGTGATCACAACACCCCACAGTCAGCGAATTTTCGTGAATATTTACTTTATAAAAGATCTGTTAATTTCTTGTTTATGTTTAGTACATTATCTTTTTCATCTAGTAACACTTTAGTACTCCTGTGATATTTGACAACATATCCTATAAATGTGCAATTTTCTGGTAGGCTGCTATTGAATGCACATCAAATACCAGACGTGGATATATTGATAGTTTGTTCTGGAGGAAAGTATTGGTAATGATGATGAGACTGATGCCGGACTATGACAGCTCGTACCATCCCATCATCAACAATGCTGGCTAGCTAGCTGCTACCACCATGATCATCCAATCTGTCATTCACCCGGATTGGCGCTTTACAAGTCTCACCTTTTTGATATTCGTGTACGTATAAAAATATAACTCTCTGCCGATGTTGAAGCACACTCGCTCGGATTCCTCGCCCGGGTCTTCGGGCTGGAGCTTTACCATGGAGACCCGCACGGGGGGAAGGAAGCCAGCCGGAGAGGAGTTGGCTGCGGCATTGGAAGAGGCAGACCCGGGCCCCTGCAGCAGACCTACCCCTCCACCGGGTATCGAACCCGGTCCACCCCCGGGCCCCAGCGTGGCTCCGGTGGACGGACCTCGCGGCGGACCGCCCCGCTGTTGTGAGTCGGAGAGGGTGAGCAGCTTGTAGAAGCCCTCTCTGGTCCTGAACTGGGATTTAATCTCATTGATATCCTTCAGAGCTCCGCCATCTCCGGCCATTTTTAGTACAAACAAGCCGCACAGGAAACTGAGATTTTGACCTGGAAATAATCCTACGCCACAATGTAAAAAAAAAAAACTACAATGAAGATGGGAGCAGCGAAGACAAGGAGCCGCGCTATTATTCCCATCAAACGGTATTCTCTCCAATGCATTTTATAACAAGACGCCGGACGCAGACCGCTGCTGCGTGTGGAAACCAGAGGAGCGCTTAACATATGCGACGGGGGTCGCTCGCGTTCCGTCAACCAGTGCACGTGAATGAGTGGCACCGATACGTCGACGGTTGACCCACCGACTGACTCCAAGCTGCGCACATTCTACCTGATGTCACGGAAAGCTTAGCCGATTCTGGCAAAACCCCATCCCAACTATATCACCCCTTAGTTTTTGAGAGAGAAAAATGTAGTGATGATAATGATGAGGTTAAAAGGTTAAATACATGAATGCAGCCTCTCTTCCTTCTCACAAATACATGCACTTAAACACACACTAACATGCACAAACGCACACACTCAAAGATGTACATACATGCACACAGAAACACACGCACTACCCAGACTGTTTAACTAACTAACTGTTTTCCATTCTAGATCAATAAACCAGCAGTCTCATTGGCTCTCAATGTCTTACCGTGTGGGAAATTATGTTACAGCCCACACTGACGAAGGCCTATTGTGAATAGGCCTTTCATGTTTAGAATGCAGACTTTTGTGGACAAACAAACAGACTTACAGACAGACAGCGAAGATGGGGGAAATTATACACCATTTTTTGCCATTTAGTGTCAGATGGGGGAATCACATTTAATCAATGATTTTTTCACACATGGTGTCTTTTTACATTACATCCAAATGACTGACAGCAATCACAAATAATGGCCCAGAGTATTCCCAGACAGAGAGAAACAACTACATGTGTATCGACAACACATGGTTGTCCATATTAACTAACAAAGATACCAGTAACGTCCTCAGAATCAAATGGCAATGTTTACATTCAATTTAGACTAGAGATGATTTCCCATGATGCTCTCTGGTCACGGCAACACAACGTAGTTCTCTGCGATCTCCAGGATGTAGAGGTTACACGTGCCTTGGGAGTGCTCCTCCACCATCCTCGTCTCCAAGACAACCAGCCTGAGGTCAATGAGATTCGAGGGTTGAGGGGACTCCGGTCATACAGAGTAATAACCTAACTTTTGATTATAAAATTGAAACTGGAACTGAAGGGAAAAACTGATTGCAGCAAGAGTGCTGAGTGCTACAAATACAGAGGGTACGACTAAACAGACCAGTGGTTTCCAACCTGTTTGTTCATGCCACACTATGTGGTTAGTCTTTTTGCATATATAATTTGGCATTAAGTATACACAGGGACTTTTCTAAGAAAAGATGTACCATCAAATAGGTATAGCTTATCTTTAGCATTCTCCCGCGACCCTGTATGCATATCAGTGGACCTCAAGTGGGGTCCCGCACCCAAGTTGGGAAGCACTGTTATATACTGTTACCATATAAACAGTAAAGTCAAGTGCTGAAATCTAGTACTATAATTTAGAGGAAACATGCTATGACTACACTGAGTTTGAATGTTAGCCGCTAGCCAACAGCTAACCCTGTTTCCTCACGGGAGTGTGGTACCTGTCGGAGCCGATCAACCGGTACTCCTTCTTGGGGTCGATGATCTGCTGGAGCACCTCCGTGAAGCCCTCCCCTCTCCTCTGCCAGCCATGACGCCACACCACTAGCAACGAGTCCTCAAAATATACTAGATAGAGGGACAGGCAGAAGGAGAGAGACAGACAGGATGAGAGGGAAGGCAGGTAGGCAGACAGAGGAGAGAGAGAGACCGATAGACATAGATGGTCGGACAGATTGATAAAGAAAATCGGATAAGGAAAGAAATATGAGAGGGTCAATTCTTTTTTATATAAAACACGCTATAACACAAGAAGGAACAGACTCTTAAACACAGACCTTTAACTATCTATAAACCCGTTTCAGGTACTACTGAAACATACTTACTTTCAGTCATTTATTTTCATAAAATACAGTTACTAACCTACAGCTTCCACGTTAAAATCGAATGTGGTCTCGTGAGATCCGTGAGCCCTGTTGCTCTTCGTCTCCCCCTCCAGGCCAACCACGTGTACTGACCCTGTGCAGAACAGAAGTGACGTGAGCTAGATGAAGATAGAGAGCAATGGACGGTGACCCAAGAAGTGCAGGCCAGTTACATTAATCCTACTCTCTGCAAAGGGCGGACAGACATATGGCCCTTCTAACAGCATGAAAAACCTTTCAGGCAATATTTTATACTTATAATACTTATATATATACTTATATATAAATAAATAATGGCTGATATTATTGTACATAGCACATACAAACAAAAAAACGTGCTTGATGGATTTTACTGTCTTTTCTTACTTTCTAGAAGGACGAGCAGTGAGTTGTTGTCTAGTTGGTTCACTTGAATTACATCCGGGCATCGTTTCTCTGTAAACACACACACATATACACATACATGCACACACATACAATACACAAACATGCAGATACATACGAGCACAAAATCAAACACATGCACAGACACAAACAAGCAATTCACATTGTATTCTATGACACACACATCCCTAGGCCCATGCTAAAAAAACACAAACAAGTATGTTCATAAACCCGTTTAATATCCTGTGACTTCTGTTATGTAGGTGGATGTATAACTAATAAACTAGCAAAACCTTGTCTTTAAATCCAGCCAAATTTAACTTCACTTGACATTCAACAGGAAATCGGTGAACTAATTTCCCGCTCACCCAAGCCGGCATGGGTGAACCAGGAAGTGTTGGAGTTGAGGTTGATGTTGTCGAAACTGATTGGCTGGTTGGGGTCTTGTCGCCGGGACACCCCGATGCAGACCAGGGGGTACTCCTGCTGGGAAACCGCCAGCATCTGGAAGACCCTCAACGGGCTGGGCAGCGGGAAGTCAAAGTTCTGGAACACAGACAGGTTCCATGGTTCAATGATCTTCTAATGGGACATGACTGGGGTGGTTTGAAAACGTACAGTTCACACACACACACACACACAAACACAAGTGTGGCCTTAACCACACACACAAAAGCAACATACAGACATATGCACACACACACACACACACTCAAACGCACACACACACTCAGAATATACCACAATATCCCCCAACATAAATCGGAATAATTTATCTATATTTCCTCTGTTGACAGTAGCCTCCCTGCGCTGCTGGGGGAGAAGCTCTGACCAGCAGCAGTACAGGAGACCAGCGGCTCCAACCCACCTTGATCAGCATGAACTTATGCAGGGGCTCGTACCACTGCAGGAGCAGCACGCTGGAGTCCAGGGCACAGCACAGGAACGCACAGCCCCGCTGCCCCGTCTCCACTGCAGAGGAGAGAGCCAATCAGAGACCAGCAGCGGATGGAGCTCAGGTGGGGCTACAGGTCACCTGACCACATCGTGCTCAACGTGCTGCATTTCAAACTGGTAGTATGTATTTTCGAAACCTATTGTTTGGCTGAGAAGAAGAAAGCCTCTTTCCTAACCAAGTCTGTATATTTGATATGGTGTCATTTTGGAGGACAGTGATCTAGACTTATAAATGCACACATTAATTATAGTTGCAAAACTATTGATCCATGATAATGCTTTGGAAATTATTATCAACACACACACACACACACACACACACGTTGAAACACACACACCAAGGACACTTGTGTGTTTGTATGTTATGGGTGATCTTGTCTCACCAACTGAGCAGGTCCTACAGCCTTTAGTATCTGGTATTTTACTCGTCACTGCATATTTCCTAAATAGTGAAAAAAAGGTTAAAAAAGATTACACAATTACATTGGAATTGGAAGGAAAAAAAGCTGATCAATGGATAAACGGAGTGACAGACGGACAGATAGCCAGATAGAGAAACAGGACAGCTAGAGACAGCCGGACTTACAGACGGCCAGGCAGACCGCTGGGGTGACGGAAAGGCATAGAGACAGATAGAAAGACAGATGGACAGGAAAACAGACGAGACACATGAAGACAGGTGACCGGGCCGACAGACAGGGTACCTGGGTAGCAGCCTGTGTGTGGGCAGGGCCCCAAGCCTCTGGTCTTTGCGGGCCTGGTCGTACAGCTCCTTCAGCAGGTGGGAGTGGAGCTGGGAGGATTTACCTTAAAGGTGCAGTGTGTAGGATTTAGTGGCATCTAGCAGTGAGGTTGCAAATTGCAACCAACTCAATATCCCATCCTCACCCCTCCCTTTCTAAGAACGTGGGAGAAGCTACGGTGGCCTGTACTGGCCTGTAATGTGCCTGTAGGCACTTCCAAAAGGATGTTATCGTCTACACCAGCATCGACTAGCGTCAAGTGATTGGGTTCCTTGATGGATTTATAAATTGCGTTGAGTTATTTAGTCTGTAAAACTAGAGTCAGAGCTTACAAGCAAGATAGCGATTATGTTAATTAATAAACATGTCCACTCTAGAGCTTTTTGTCCCTTCTGGGCTACTGTAGAAACATAGTGGTGCAACATGGCAGGTTCCATGGAAGAGGACCCATGCCTATAAGGGGCTCATTCTAAGGTAACAAAGACCCAACAATTGTTATTTTCTTGGGATACTACAATAATTAAAACATACTTATGAATATTATATTCCATTTCTGCCAAATCCGTTCCACTAGACTAAATTCTACACATTGCACCGTAAAGTACACAGCACACAAATACCTAATGGACAATAAACACAGTAGAACCACCCCTACACACGGATCTCCTCCGAAAACCACAGAAATAATTGTATTTATTTAAGTCACGACTACAGGAATGGATGAGGATGGATGTGTTGTATTGTGTAAGATGGTTGGGAATGTTGATGATAGTCTGCTGGGAAAGTGAGTCTTTTAAAGAGGACTACAAACACCTGAAAGGTACATACCTGATACAGACATTAGGACGTTGCTTATGGTGTAGAGCCAGGTGCATCTCCCTGGATACAGCTGGGCGAGATACAAAAGAGAGAATCATTGTTGGTTCTCCCATTCTACGCTTCAAAATGACAATGTAGCCTAACATGACATAATGTAAAGCGACAAAACAACGTGTAATGTCATATTATATGCTATAATGTAACATTATAGGTAAAGTAACATGATATGATGCAATGTACTGTAAAATGAGATTTTTAATGTTTATTCTCATTATTATGAATATCCAGTAAAACCTCACCAGTTCCATGGTGGCCTCGGAGCTGTGGAGGTTGAGGGTGTATATTCCCTCCTCGGCCCCCAGGATCAGGTGCTGATCTGGGGCAGGGAGAGAGAGAGAGAGACCAGGCTTCAGAGTGAGTCCACTTCCACTGTGGCCCTTAGAGTGCATTACAGACGGGGGTGATTTGACACTGACCTTTGGTACTGGAGTTTTCCCAGGCCGTGGAACAGTTCACATGCAGAGGACAGCCGTGGAACACCTTCTTAAAGTACACCTGGGACCCCACAGAGACAGGAGAGGAGAGGGGATCATCAGCTTGTCAACGACAAGACTACAGACGAATGTTAGGCATGAAGGAAGTACGCTCACAGGGGGCTTCTTCGTGACCGGACTGATGGATTCTGACAGCTTCTGGATGTGACATCATCAAAAGTGGACGGGTAAGATGGGAGATATGAAGGACACAGAGAGATGATGTCAATTAAAATAATGATTGATACTCAATCATGTACTACTTTCACTGATGCTTTACAAATGTTTACATATAATTTAAAAAAAAGAATGTATAATAAAGTAAAATAAAGTAAAAGTATTTTTCAGTTCACCCATGCTAAGAATATGGTGCACGCGTGGTATTGCACAATAAAAGCGTCCACCTGAAGATACACATTCTATTTGTATCTTTGATTAAACTAACTGTAGTATTGCACAATAAAAGCGTCCACCTGAAGATACACATTCTATTTTGTATCTTTAATTAAACTAACTGTAGTATTGCACAATAAAAGCGTCCACCTGAAGATACACATTCTATTTTGTATCTTTGATTAAACTAACTGTAGTATTTCACAATAAAAGCATCCACCTGAAGATACACATTCTATTTTGTATCTTTCATTAAACTAACTGTAGTATTTCACAATAAAAGCGTCCACCTGAAGATACACATTCTATTTTGTATCTTTCATTAAACTAACTGTAGTATTGCACAATAAAAGCGTCCACCTAAAGATACACATTCTATTTCGTATCTTTGATTAAACTAACTGTAGTATTGCACAATAAAAGCTTCCACCTGAAGATACACATTCTATTTTGTATCTTTGATTGAACTAACTAGTATTTCACAATAAAAGTGTCCACCTGAAGATACACATTCTATTTGTATCTTTGATTTAACTAACTGTAGTATTGCACAATAAAAGCGTCCACCTGAAGATACACATTCTATTTTGTATCTTTGATTGGACTTACTGTCATCACCTTGGTTTTCTGCCTCCTGTGAGGGTCTTTAGGAGGCAGCTCCGGAGGGGTGAGCTCAGCCTGGCTGTCTGTTACAGGTACACACACACACATTGATAACTGAGCGGATCTACACTCTGCTAACCTCCAATGTCCGATAGCTACTTTGATAAAGGTGTGTGTTGGCTGGGTCGATACCCACTTGGGTGTTGTTGTTTGTTGGAGTATGGGCGGGGCGCAGGTAGGGGTTGAGTCCCACTACAGGTTCTGGCCAGAGGGACGGGGGTATAGTAGGAGGTCCGCTCGTCCTCCCCCC
>OOFG01102582.1:0-12006 GCA_900323295.1 Molva molva | reverse complement strand
AGGATGGGCTGGGTGAGGAAGAGGGTTAGGTCAGTTAGGGTGAGGGGGTACAAGAACAAGAGGCTGTGCTAGGCTTGACTGAGTCAGGTGAGGGCTGGGGTAGGCTGGGCTGAGTGGTAGGGTTAGAGCTGGGGTAGGCTGAGTGGTAGGGTGAGGGCTGGGGTAGGCTGAGTGGTAGGGTTAGAGCTGGGGTAGGCTGAGTGGTAGGGTTAGAGCTGGGGTAGGCTGAGTGGTAGGGTGAGGGCTGGGGTAAGCTGAGTGGTAGGGTGAGGGCTTGGGTAGGCTGGACTGAGTGGTAGGGTGAGAGCTGGGGTAGGCTGAGTGGTAGGGTGAGGGCTGGGGTAGGCTGGGCTGAGTGGTAGGGTGAGGGCTGGGGTAGGCTGGGCTGAGTGGTAGGGTGAGAGCTGGGGTAGGCTGAGTGGTAGGGTTAGAGCTGGGGTAGGCTGAGTGGTAGGGTGAGGGCTTGGGTAGGCTGGGCTGAGTGGTAGGGTGAGAGCTGGGGTAGGCTGAGTGGTAGGGTGAGGGCTGGGGTAAGCTGGGCTGAGTGGTAGGGTGAGAGCTGGGGTAGGCTGAGTGGTAGGGTGAGGGCTGGGGTAGGCTGGGCTGAGTGGTAGGGTGAGGGTTGGGGCAGAGGAAAGTCTGAAGTCTGTTCCTAAGCTCTTGTAAAACAATTTCTTTGTACGGGTTTAAAATTGAAAGCAGGTGCCTTCTAAAATATCCAAGGTTGTAAACCTTTAGAAGATGCTTGTTTTAAGGCTTTTTTTAAGTGCTGTCAAACGTGTACAGTGGTGCTTTTAATTTAATTTTGCAAAACGTTACAGATCCTTACGGATTCAACGAATGCAGGTACATAGCATTTTGGAAACAAGCTTTTTGTTTTCAAGCTTTTTTTTTAATATTTCCTGCAAAAGTTAGTTATTTACTGAATATAAAATACTGATTGAGGTCAATCCACAAAGGCCCAATGCCGGACTTGTAGTCGGTCTGTAGTTTCAACACTGCTAATGTTTCCTAGAAAGGGTCAAATGGACAGACAAAACTACTTGACTTCATGAATAAGCTAAAAAAGATATATTTAATTATTTTAAGATAATCCTCTGGGGGTACATTGCGTGTGTGGCGCAAAATAGAAGTGCTGACCAAGTAGTCGCTTGAAACGACATAATGTAAAATGTATTTATGTACAATAATTTATTTATTTATTTGGTTGCTTTATTTTAATTCTTTGACATGACTTAACTTATTTTTCTGTACGCAATTAAAAAAAAAAAAGTGTTCTGTTCCTAATAAAGTCAACAATGTACATAACAGCTTTGTCGACTCAATCGTCATTACATTCAGTAAAAAAGTTTATTCATTGTTATGTACAAAAATATGTGATATTGTTCATCATGGGTTTCACAGGTGCACGCACACACAGACACACACACACACACACACACACACACACATGCAGACACACACACAGACACAGACACACACACACACACACATGCAGACACACACAGACGCAGACACAGACACAGACACACACACACACACACATGCAGACACACACAGACGCAGACACAGACACACACGCAAATGCACACGCAGACACACACACACTGCCCTCTCTATGATGCCCCCATCATGCCGCCCTCCTCCTCTTCCTCGGTTTCCTCAGGCTCCGCCCCCCACACCTGGACACGCCCCTCCATGGCCGTGAGAAGCTGGGTCTCGGTGGGATGGAAAGACAGTGATTGGACAACGGCTTTCCCCACCGGCAGCTTCAAAGTTAGGGAGCCCTGAAAGTAATAAATAAACAAATATGATATAAACACATAGCAACGTGAGATTTTAACATAGTAAAGTAAGATCAGTTACTTTGGCATTAAAATGAAAGTAGGATTCTGTTATTTACAAAATATCTGTTAATCTAAGCTTTGCTCTTGGTTGGGTGCAACCTTTTCAAGACCATTTAGATGTTAAACTGTGGGAGAGTGGAACCCCAGGACCTGGTTTGGAAGGAGGTCTTATGGAAATAAAACTAGATTAGGACGAGAAAGTTCCCCATGTGCATGGCTTTAAGTGAGCACATGCAGACAAGATGCACATTTGGAACCAAAATGGCACCGTTGCCTCTCGGTAAATAAAAGGTTTAATGCTTTGAGGTCAAGGATAGTCCGAGATGGAGCCTGTACATTTCACGCACCACACAAATAATTTATCACTTTAAATACATAAATAATAACAAATAGATAAATAAATGCTTAACTTCAATGTAACTTTTATATTAATTAAGGTAACATTCCCCATTCAAAACAGTATTCACCTTTCATGAAAAATGTTGAAAGTATTTTGCATCAAAACATTGGAATGAAGAATGAAAGTGAAATGAGGCCAGGGAAGATGACATAAAAGGAAAAAGCGGTGAACTCTGACCTCCACCAGATCCCAGCAGTAGACGTGTCCGTCCTCGGAACAGCTCATCACGTGGGTGTCTTTACCGGACAGACAGCAGTCCAGCTTGTAGCCCTTCATCTTGTGGCCCGTGTACCTGGAACCACAGGTAAGATATAGACTCTAGGCTGCACTGCAGAGCCTACCTGGAAACACAGGTAAGACAGGTAGACTCTAGGCTGCACTGCAGAGTGTACCTGGAACCACAGGTAGACTCTAGGCTGCACTACAGAGTGTACCTGAAACCACTGGTAAGATAGGTAGACCCTAGGCTGCAGGTAGGGGTTAGACAGTGGGTTCAGATACATGTCATTAAGGAGCAGGTAGGGGTTAGACTTACTCTCCCGGTTCAGATACATGTCATTAAGGAGCAGGTAGGGGTTAGACAGTGGGTTCAGATACATGTCATTAAGGAGCAGGTAGGGGTTAGACAGTGAGTTCAGATACATGTCATTAAGGAGCAGGTAGGGGTTGGACAGTGGTTTCAGATACATGCCATTAAGGACCAGGTAAGGGTTAGACAGTACAGAGACAGATCACTTAGGTGCAGGTAGGGGTTCGAGGGAATCTTGCTAAGCTCGTTAAGCTGCAGACTTTGGGGAATTGAATCTTGGAACGTCCGGGTGGGAGTCAAACACCCTATCCCTGTTTTAAATCAATGATTATTTAAAATGTATATTTTGAGGTTGATTCCTAAATAACCTGTGTATGTTTTTTAACTCGTCCTCCTTTTGTGCAGTTTTTTTAAATTGGAGATTTTTGTATTTATTTCGTGTAATGTTGTCTGTCTGCAGCTTTTATGGAATGACCTGCTGGTAGCAGAGTATGGTCCCAGTGGTAGGGACCCACAAACTGTAATGTTGATTTGTCATATTTGTCTCACATTGAGAAAATAATAAATACATTTATAAAATACTGTTAAAATAACTGGTGGTGTCTCTGAGTTGGCCCTGCTGCAGAGGGAGGAGGAGGAGGTGAAGGATGAGGAAGAGGATGAGGATGAAGGAGAGGAGGAGGAAGAGGAGGACGAGCAGGATGAGGAGGAGGAACAGGGACTTACTCTCCCAGCATCTCCCCGGTGCTCTTGTCTAGCAGCCTGACCGTGGAGTCCAGGCTGGAGGTTAAAGTGCACTGGCCGTCCTGACTGAAGCACACGCACGTGATGGGACCTGAACACAACATGGTGACAGATAGAGTGAGTGTGAGTGCATGTGATATACAGGTGCACGTGATGTACTGATGTTAGTGCACGTGACATACAGGCGTTAGTGCACGCCATGCAACAGAATTCTATAACTCTATAATAATAAACTGTATAATCATAATTCAATTTGAATTCTGTTTTAATACAATTGTAGAATCGTAAAACTATAATATCATAATACAGCATGTGACTCTTTAATCATATCAACCTATAATAAAAAAATCGATAATAATATAACGACAATAATATAATATCACTGTTCGATTCCATTCTCCTCCTATAGAACTAGCACTCTATAACAACGTAAGGGTGACCCACTGTTGACGAAGTCGACGTGCAGCTGCCCCATGCGCAGGTCGTAGCATCTCACCCGGCCGTCCACCGACCTGTCAGGTCCAACAGCACCCACATACGCTGTTAGAACACACTCAAGAGTCCGCTACGATCGCAAGACTGGACGTGGATGTAGTGGGAGAACACTCTTTGTTTTAACACATGGTGAGTATCAGTGCTTCTTAGACCCTGGGTCGGGACCCCTAAATGGGTCGCGGCCTGAGAATATGTTACAGCGAGTCGGTGGGACGCGACCAGCCGCACACTCCGAAAAAACTCTGATCACACTGGAATGGATGATCCTTTAAGGATCACACACCCATTAAAAAAGGGTTCAAGAGTCTGCTAAGCGACTGGATGACTGGACCGACCCGGTCAGCAGCTCGTGCTGGGACACCTTCAGGCTACTGATCCCGTCAGTAGCCTCGTCCAGAACCTGGATGGCCTCGAACCTGCGGGACCGCGTGTCCCAGCAGCGCACCGTCCCGTCTATGGACCCTGCAGGGGCGAAAACAAGAACATATGAACATATGTGTTATGTTGGATGACCCGGCTTGGTACATGCAGGCAGGAAACACAGCCCCTTCTGAAGAGAACAGAATCAAATAGAACCAACAGAGCACAATAGAACACAAGCCATCATAGCATAGAACAGAACCAACAGAGCACAATACAACATAGGACATCATAGAATACAACAGATTAGAATAATAGAGAAGGGTAGAACAGCATAGAACATAACCAACAGAAAAGAATAGCACAAAATAGAATGGAACCAACCAAGAAGAATAGAACATAAAACATAATATAGTAGAACACATGAGAAGTGTGGAGTAGAACAGAATAGAATATAAGACAACCAAAAAAGTCACATAACAGAACCAACAGAACAGAGTGCTGGCTGCCTTATTGCATGTAGCTGAATCCACCACCCTGTGGTGGCTGCAGTGTAGTTTGTGTGTGATGAGGCTGCAGAGAGAACACGCTCACCAGAGAGGATTACGGATGCCTCTTCGTTAAACTGAACACAGTTGACTTTCTGGAAAACACATACACGCAAGTTTTGTAAAATAGCTTTGAAAATAAGCTTCTAATACAAATGCATTATGGTATTTATTATTATGATTATTATAATTCAGCTGACCCCGGCGTGACCTCTGAGTTTTCGGGCCACCTGCCCGGTCGCGACGTCCCAGAGGATCACCGTCTTGTCAGAGCTGCACGAACACAGCTGGCTGTTGTCATAGGAACTGTGGGAGGGGCCAAATTGTTATTCAAATGAACCAGCGGCGACACTTCATATTCATCCAATTTACACATTTGAATTTAATTATTAATTATTTTGTATAATTTAATTTATTTATTTTTGTGACTGAAAGGTTACTGTTAGTTTCGCCTTGTTCATTTTAAATTGAGTTGACATGGTTTCAACAGCATTTTGTTGTCCATTTGTGTTATCAGCAAACACCTCAAGACAAGTCACAACATGGCATTCAAACAATTATTAGGCCTGAACATGACTCATTTACAGATGATTTACCTCAGAAAAACAACAACTAACACAACAAAAAAGCAAACCCGTACCCATCGACATCGAGGACCTCGTATCCGTGGCCACTGTAGGTCTTCAGAGGTGTGCCTCTGGTGACACTCCACAGCTTCAGCGACTTATCGCTGCCACACGACAGAAGGTAGTTCCCATCCGCTGCCACAAGAGGAGGACAAAGTGGGCAAATCAACACATCCATCCCACTATTACAGCACACCACGATACAGACTTGTCTAGTGCTTATCCCCAGGATACGTTGCTTTTCACACCAAACTCCTTACACGTAACCATCTCTAACTTTATAGCTAAACTTAACATATTACGCAACGTTTGAGGCATCAAACGTTGATGGGAGTCTTCATCAAAAATGTCAGAACTGTATAGATTTAGATTGAAGCATCTTCAAACCAACCATAGTTCACATCTAACACCACTCCAATCTTTTCTCATTGTAATGATCTTGAATGAGTTGTTAACATTTAATGAACACAGGTCTACCAAATAAAAATCAAACAGTTTGTTTAATTCCTTCCTAAATCATTTGTGGTTATGTTGGACCCAAACACAAATACATTACAAATGTTCTTTCTTGCCCTGTCCTCACCGTTGAAACGTACGGCCCGGACCGCTCCTTGGTTACAGTCTATGGTCCTCAGCAGATGCCGGGGGAGCTGTGGAGCCTGCGGTTTGGGCTGCGGGAACGACATATATATTCCGTGTACTCTGGGAATAAAAAAAACACAGCCTGTCAACATTTGCAACATTGAGTATTCTATGCACTATAACTGTAAATTCGGTCAGTTTTTAAAAATTGGCCGATGGTGTCATATTATGATTGTACATATTCTATCCTTATAGACTAGCAGAATGGTAGGCTCAGATACTAGAAGACATAACTAATTATCAAATGTGCACGACAACAGATGCCCACAATAGTCTTTTTTCTTTACACAGTTTTTAATAAACAACAAATGGCTTACTTTTGCCGCTTAAACGCATGTATCTTGCATTTTGCTACCTCCTTAGATTGTACGAGTATTTATTTCTAACCATAAAAAGAGTTTCTAACACGTTGTTTTTATTGTTTCTTACTTTCCTTGAGTTCATAGTAGTTCTTCCGTTACAAGAGGAATGCCGGGATTATAGATGTATACCAAAATAAAAGTTTGTTTATTAATTCATATTAAAATCGGTATAATTACTAAGCCTACATTGTCATTTTTCGTCTGCTTAATTTCTAAACTGCTGTAATAATGTAAATGTTAATTTTCCATTCCAATAAAGCTCTTTGGATAGTTCCTATGAGATTGCACATTACCAAGGAGCTCTTAGTTTGAAGTGCAGACCGGAACACCTTCTATTTCGACATTAGCCATTAGCCGATCAGCAGTGGATCAGCTGTTTTACCACCAGTGGATTGATAATTTAACTATAATAACGTGTATACTTTATATAATAGTATGTCTTCTAACAACATGGCCGACCCAAGACGACAAAATAAGATTTTGCGGTGTGTATATCTGATAGAAATGTCTAGTCGTGTGTACTAGTCGACAGCTTTCTAGCTAGTTTACTGAACGTAAGCTCCCCTGAATGAATATGTGCTTGCTGAGACGATTTTCGAATGAGCTCAAATGAATTGTACTGTATGAATGTCAAAGAATGGTTTGAATGAACGGTATTAAACAAAAACCCAAGCTGGTCTGACTAAAGTACAATCTGTAGAGGCATTGACATGATATGAAAAGGGATTTAAAAATCTTTAAACGATCAGAAACAACGAATGATTCTTGCTGACATTTACAGATATCCCTTATTAACGCGTGAAGTAGGACGGCTAAAAATGTGTATGTATGATTTATGCGTCCTTGCAGGTACAAACCGCCCAGCACAGAAGCCAATCCTACACTGGAAGACCCCACCCCTGACTATATGAACCTGCTGGGCATGATCTTCAGCATGTGTGGACTAATGCTCAAGGTGACCCCTAGACCAACCCCCATCTTCTCTCTGTCATTCTCTCTGTCATTCTCTCTCTCTCTCTCTCTCTCACATTCTCTCTGGCTCTCCCTCTAAGTTGGGACTGTTTGGCTATTTTTAAGAGCTAAGTGAGAACATGCTTAAAATTGGAACATAAATATTATGTAAAGATGGACAACAATGGGATCATCTTTTGTTTCATGTGGCATGTCAAAAATAAAGTAACAAACATATAGACTTTTTATTTTAAGAGCGAGTGTTGGCGCCGTTGTATCAGATCAACACAATTTCTGATGATTGAGATTATCCAATCAATGGTCTGTCGTATCACTTGCTCCTTCCATATCAAACTGTTGGTAAAACACGTAGCTAGAACCAGCACAGGTACTACAGTATGGTGCTAGTGTGCAGTACTACAGTACAGTCCACTTAGGTGACAGTGGTAAAGTGGCACAAAACGTTAACACAGATTCCAGTACCATACGAGAATGGAAAAGCCGGTTGAGAGTGGAAAAGTATTGGATAAAAGTGTTGGATAAAAGTATTGGATACAGGCTATGTGTTAGCCTAGGTATCTAGGCTGGGGGATATGGGAAAATGTTTCTAGTCACTCAGTTAGAATTCTAGTCTAACTGAGTAACATTCATGGAAGTATACGGGAATTCAAAGTATGGTATCAGACTAAAACTAGTTTTCCTACCCCACTGACGTTTGAAACCTCACAACTTGATAATTTATAGTCATATCTTCTCATCGTAATTAATTCATACTATAAACTGATGATGATGTCGATACAATACCTTTCATAGACGCTAAACGATAACATTTTAAAGCACACTCTATGGTGTGACCCTACTCTATACTGCAGATTGGCCACAGTCATAGCATTGGGTTGTTGTGGTACTAATGCAAGTAGGCCTCAGATGAGGGAGGTTCTATAACGCTTAACAAATACTTAACGAGGCTAACTGCACCTAAACAAAGGGCTAGAAGCCCACATTTTCACAGATACATTTTATCATGAGAGCTGGCTACGTTATTTTCGTGACGTCGAGGCACTTCGACATCACGACCATGGGACACCGACGGCGGGGTGTGTGTGGATGTGTGGAACCCCGTCTGGGCAGCGGTTGGTGTTGATGGCCATGCCCGACAGAGGGTTAAGCTTCTCGGACACTTATAGTATAATGCCACGGCGTGTGGAGCTTTTCATATACAACATCGTTCATCATAACGCTCACACACAACAACGGTACTAGAAAACAATCACAAAGTTGGTGTGGGACGAAACCATGGGGATAACACCCCCCACTCCCCCCTCTTCCTAGAGATCTCAGCCCAAAACGCATTTTCATAGTGTCGAGTGTCGGATTCGAGCTGAAACAGAGGGTTCACTTACACAATTCTTCCTGCTTAACAAACTGCTTACATGGCTTAATGTACAGGGCAGATTGCTGCATTTCTCTTTAAATCATTTTCTTGTGCTTTTGCACATTGTCAGTACTCATGGTAACCTTCATCTGTGCTGAATGTTCTAGCTTTAGGTTTAGGTACATTTAGCCTCGTTGAGCATTTCTTTTGTTAGGCTCCCCTAAGATGACAGCAGTGTAGCTCATCCAAGTGTGTGTGTATGTGTGTTGCAGTTGAAGTGGTGCGCGTGGATTGCTGTCTACTGCTCGTTCATCAGCTTCGCCAACTCCAGGAGCTCCGAGGACACTAAACAGATGATGAGCAGCTTCATGTAAGTATCCCCCCCCCCACCTTATGACACAACAAGGTCCCTTAGAAAACCATTGGTTTATGAGCGTCCCACAGAAAGGCAACGTCCAAAGCAGGCCAAGTTCCACTCCCTCTGACACAAGGATGAATAGAGGCTAAATGCCTTAAAAACAGCTTTTAGGGGCAGGATAATCTAGCAGCTAGGGTGTTTGGCTCCCAGCCACAAGATTCTGGGTTCAAACCCAAATGTCTGCAGTGTACCTGTCGGAAAAGACATCTATTCAGAGGAAAGTCAAATGTAACTACAGTACATCTGTGCTTATAAGGGGAATTAGATTTAGTGGCTTGGTCAGCACTGAGGTTGAGACACACCCCAGCCAGGAATTATGCATTAGGAGTAAAGAGATGACGGCGAGGGCCAAACTGGAAAACGGCCGCCCTATCTCTTCTAATAAACTGAAGTGAACTACTAATATATTCCTCCTAGGATGGGACTGCAGGGACGCTCCGCATCTAATCAGCCAAGTGATGCATGCACTCGGTTGCTTTTTGTGTTGAGTGTGTTTTGGCTGAGTTAAGAGTTTTATTTTTTAAATTGATGGCGTGGCACCAGGCATACAATTAACTGGCGGGGGAATTTTTAACCCCATGAAGTTCAAAGTTAAAGTGTGAATTTCGAAGATCTCCAAAGGTTTTCATGTAAATACATGTCAGTTAGGACACTATCTATCGCCAAATGAGGCAACACAATGGTGATTGAGCCTATTGAGCCCACTGATGAAAGCCCTTGCATTTGCAGTATTACGAATGTTGCGAACTAGGTGTCGGTTTGCGACATTCCCTCCATGCATTGAAATCCCAATCAGCTCCTATTTAGTGAAGCGTGTTCCATCACCCAGCAGTGGTTAGGCCAGAGAGGGTAAGCCGAGCTACCGCAACAGACTCACTCCTCAACTTACATGTGTGTGCGTAGCGGCATACTTTTTTATTTTCGCCATAGGTGACGCCAAAGAGAACAAAACGGAGATCTCCCAGATTGCCACTTTAAACCTCCATTGAACTTAACTAAATCTGTTGTCGTCTGGGCAGCCCTTTTATCAAACAGAGGGCTCCAGTTTCAAACAGTAAAACTACAGTACACAGACGTCAATTGTTTCCACCCCCGCTAACTCATGTGCTTTCATTGATAGGCTGTCCATCTCAGCGGTTGTGATGTCATACCTTCAGAACCCTCAGCCAATGTCGCCGCCATGGTAACCGGGGACCAATCAAAGCAAATCTCCTGAAGACCGGAGAATCATTCAAGGCAGCTGTTTGACTCCCTGGTCGTCGTGGACAGCTTGGGGAGGGGCCGAAGAGAAGATGATGGTGTAAAATACTGAAGAAAGGGGGAGAGAGAGAGCAGTTGGCCAGTCACAAGGACACTCGACCAAAATGGAGAGATCGCTTGACCTTTGTGGTCCATTTTAATATTTTTAAATTAACTCTTTTCATGTCCTTTGTTGAAGATGCCTTGATATTCCTTGTCTCTCTGCAGTTTGTCCAGAATAAAGTGAATTTTAGAGAAACCAAACTCTCTTGTCTTCCTTATAAGTTGAATGTTTTATTATTATTATAATAATTGTATTATCCTTAATAAAACGAGGTGCTTACTTATTCTTTACAGCTTCTTTACATCACAGGCATCTAAAATGTAACCTTTCCTCCTTACCACACCAACTATGCGGAGCAGCAAAGAAATGCAGTCGCCTCACCAAAGCTTTCTCCTCCATGGGAGACCAAAGGCGACTCGGCTTAGGTGTGCGAAGAGGAGGGAGTGAAGCCACCCCCCGCGGTGACTGATTAAGTGGTCTTTATAACTCACGTCCTTTCAGGTCTGCAGAACGAGCACTTAAGCCGTCGGGACCGCTGCCAGCAGACGCCGTTTAAGCTAACTTTACTGGATATTCACCAGTTCTGCAGAATCTGGGTCAAACCGCTGACCAGGTCATTGTCACGGGAGGAGAGGGAGAGTAACTGAGCATTAAGTCTTAGAATCCTGCAGATTTGGAAGTTTGGCCTCTGCACAGCGCCGTCCGTTTATGTGTATTGATATAAGCCTAGAATATTGGTACCATAGACGTAGGCCAATACGGTTGGAGGATATTGAATATGTCGCGGTCAGCACTTATGGTCGTCATTGATCTGTGAACGGTGTAGATTGTATATTAAAATCGGTCACAGTCTGCCGGGTGTGGACCTTTCAAGAGGCAATTTTTTATTGAATCTAATCTTATATTGTGCTTGGCTGGGTGTATCCAATGGAGGCACGCGTCACGGTACAGATGCAAAGCTTGTGGTGTTAACACTAGAGGGAACTATAGCGTCAAACACTGAAATCCTCCATGAGTTAGTCCGTGTCCAGCAACTTGTCAAGTGAAGGTTTATAGGGAGTATGAAAGCCTTAAACCCTTCCCTCGCCTATTAGTCCAGATTAGGCTCTTTAATCAACATATGCGCTCTCTTGGGGGATTGGTTCAAAATAAATTGATGGCACTACTTGGACTACTAGAACGTTAACGATGCTTTAGACATGTCATTTCCTTTACTATTTACTATTGGGTATCGAACCGATAACCTTCCGGCTTCTCTTTACAACCTTGGCCTTAGGTCTGCCATTTTGAACCCACTCCAGATTATACTCATCAAAATGAGTGTGTTCTCCTCCAGCTTAATCACTTGACAGCGCTTTCAATTTGGGGTACTACACCGTTTAGTTTTATTGCGCGGCAACGTCTCT
>OOFG01102557.1:0-11562 GCA_900323295.1 Molva molva | reverse complement strand
GGAGACTGGCTGGGACCCACTGGTTATGGTTAGGAGACTGGCTGGGACCCACTGGTTATGGTTAGGAGACTGGCTGGGACCCACTGGTTATGGTTAGGAGACTGGCTGGGACCCACTGGTTATGGTTAGGAGACTGGCTGGGACCCACTGGTTATGGTTAGGAGACTGGCTGGGACCCACTGGTTATGGTTAGGAGACTGGCTGGGACCCACTGGTTATGAGACTTACTGTTGGGCCTATCAGAGCTGGTTCAGAATCCTGTTTTTTTTAATGAGTAATTATGATATAAATGAAGAAAGTCAAACTTGTGACTGCTCTGTAATTATAAACTGTGATTAATTAGGTCTATCAGGCGATCTCAGATCCACAAATCTGTAGATGGTAAGCGAAGATCAGCTCACAGCTGAACATGTGCAGCCAGTCTCTGGGACGTGTCCACACAGCCTACCTTCACGGTACAGCCAGCAGGCACTCAAAATGAGAAAGAAGTCCTACATTTACGATGTGGGCTCTTTTCTAAATTTCATTATTCCTTTATCTGTTTCCAAGGAGCGATCAAGGTGCATGTGTGTGCGTGTGCATATGTGTGTGCGTGTGTGTGCGTGTGTGTGTGTGTGAGTCTGTGTGTGCATGTGTGTGCGTGTGTGTGTGGGGGGAGGTCGTGGGATCCTGCAGCAGAGACGTCAGAGATGGGGGGCTCAGCCTGGGCTCATGAACTCTCTCTGACCGTGAGAGTCTCAAAGGTGGGCCCAGATGTGGGTTACTCTGGGTGCTGCAGTCAGGAGACCGTTACTCTGGGTGCTGCAGTCAGGAGACCGTTACTCTGGGTGCTGCAGTCAGGAGACCGTTACTCTGGGTGCTGCAGTCAGGAGACCGTTACTCTGGGTGCTGCAGTCAGGAGACCGTTACTCTGGGTGCTGCAGTCAGGAGACCGTTACTCTGGGTGCTGCAGTCAGGAGACCGTTACTCTGGGAGCTGTAGTCAGAGACCTGACACGTGGTCACACAGCGCCACTGAACAGAAGGCTCAGGGCAGCTATAACAGGTTCTATATAGAGGAGGACCAGATGCCCTGGCTCGTGGGCTCTGGTCAGGGCCATGGTGGCCTGGAGATTATGGTGATCGAAGACTGCAGGCCGTCGGTGGTGGGAATCCTGGAATTTCCTAGGGAATTTAGCGTGTGTGTGTGTGTGTGTGTGTGTGTGTGTGTGTGTGTGTGTGTTAACACATCAGCAGACATAAAGGCTTCCTGTTTGGCCAACAATGCAATTCTGCTTACAGAGAAACACCTATTTGGGCTGTGTGGGTCCTCTCTCACTGTGACCGGGGGTCCCTCGACCGCATAACAAATTAACCGAAACAGTAAAGAAACGGATATTAAGACCATCTGTTTGATACAAAGAGAGATAACAGTCTTTACACCAAACAGGGCCAAAAACTTGCATTTATAAATGGTCCCATTTTCATAATTGTTTGCATCGTTGTTTACATTCCTTCAGCTTTAAGACGTTGTCAGAAAAGCCCAGTTCTCAGAATCAGACAGAGTTGTTTATTTAGCGTGTCTGAATGAGGTCAGGCAGGACGAAACTGGGAGGCTTTAGAGTATCGAGCTGAGAGGAACACGTGGAAGTTACCTTCTGGGAACGTGATGAAGGTGATGAAGGTGACGTAGATCTGCTCCATCAGTGGAACAAATAAACGAATGGCTGACGAACACACATAATAGAGCTGTATTAAAACTTATGTAAAAAGCAACTCCAAATCCCCCTTTTGTGCTCCTTCACACTCGGTAACGCATGTCTCTGAGTGGAGCCTTTTCATCACCATGATGTCATGACCTTGACAAACCGGTAGCTGGCTCTAACAGCCAACAGTGATTATTTCGCTCTAGATAGCAGGCGATGAGCGTCACACACACGTATAATAGAAATAATAGGATTCCACAATGTTCTGCACCAGTGAGATCGCAGTATAGAGGCTCATAGGCCCGGATGCATCCCAACGACCTTCTCTTCGACCATTTAAACCACACAGAGATATATCCGAAGCAAGCGGCGGAGACGTGACACCTTGCGCTCCACAACGTGGAGCTACAAGACGTTTCCAAACGCAGGGAGAATATCGACTGCATATGTTAACCGTGTCAAAAGGGGACGCATCACACTAACTAGGCCTGTGGGTGGATGCTGAACGCAATCACGCAGAGCTCTTTTTTATGAGCCTGCAGCGACATTTATAGAGATCTAGAGTCATGGGAAGGCATCATGCAGTGATTGTTAAATGTAAATGAATACCAAGACCCCCATCGTGGCCGTGTTTCCTGTTATCTCTGAGGGCATCTAAGGACAAGGAAAGAGGAGTCCTAGGGTTCATGTTCTCATGTCGCCTTGCTACTGACGGTGCAATGACCTTCACCACGGCTCACCTTTTCAATGGATTCATATGCTATTTGGTTATGATGGGATGTTCATCGTTCTCTCTGATTGTATCATTGAGGAGAACAGAGAGATGTGATATGGAACCAATTTCACGCAATATATATCTTCTGGCTCAAACGAATGCGTTGATATACAGATAAGTTGATGGACATAAAATAAGGATCAGATAATTAACTATTTGTGTCATTAATCAATTAAAACACCATCTGCTGCATGAGCTTCAGGAATGCTAATATCGAGCTGCCTTGCCTCCATTCCAGATCAAATAAGATGAATATAGGTTATTTGGTTGCCTGATGTGGTTGTTAGCCACATTGGTCTCTGGTAACCTGGTAACATGTGATGGCCTTTCGCTGTCACATGGGACATTTGATAGACTAAACGATAAATTGATTGATCAGACAAAGCTACAACAATCGATAGTTTCATTGACAATGCAACTACCTTTGGCTGCAGCCTGCTGAGCTATATCATTCCTCTCATGTGGTGGTCTTGGTTCTGTAATGAACGGCCAAACGCATCATCGCATTCCATTGGATGGATGGTCACATGTCAGCCATTAATTTCCTCTTGACTGAGCTGTTGATGAATGACTGCACAGAGGTGGACAGAGCACACGTTATAATTGACTTCAATGAGAGATTCATTACGCAGCCATTAACCATCGAGATGAAAGACCTTTTGAATCACCAAATGTAGAAATGCTGCGTACATTTTAGGGTTGGAGATCCTTAGCATATAACTGTTACTCCTTTGAAGTAATTGATATCCTAAAGGACACATTTTTAAAGATGCATGTCATTAAAGCTGCTGTAGGTAAGATAAGATAAAAGGACGGAGCAGAAAATATCAAGAGAGTGCAAGGTTTTAAAAGGAGACCAAAAAAAAAACATCCACTGACTTATCAGGGAAGAAATGCCAAGATTGGTCATACGAGCCAGGAGCGATCTAAAATCTAAATTCTAATAAATTACACTCAAATAATAGCTCCTAAATCTTATCTACAGCTTCTATAAGTCATTTCTATCCAAAGTGACTTTATTTGAAAGATGCATATCCTTAATGAGCAGGGCGAGGCCTGCAGGAGTGGACAACGGGGGGTTGAACACTACAGAGGCTTCAGCTGGGACTCAAACCCCCCTGCCCATAACACAGCCCACCCAGCCCAGCATGGCAGCCCCCTATCAGGGCCAAGGGCCCCTACAAGCGGAGGATTGGAGGAGAACAGATTGAAAGTAATTGAACAGCCCTTCCTCTGTCTTTATATACTTGGGATGGCGAGTGGAAAAGGGGGATTCAGGGGTCCATACGCTCTTTAAAGTTGGCGACAATAGCGTTGGTGAAGTTCCCCTTGAGTTGTTCCCCAAATGTTACGAATGTCTTATTCCTGCTATAGTTGAGGACGATGAAATGGGATTTGCCCCAGATAATTCCCAATGTTATGCAATGTACAAAACAACACAGATGTGTACTGGGATTTGATCTTCCATTAGAATCAGTGCTGATGAAAACACCAATATCATATATTAGCATGCAGGAAACACAATGTCCTTCTTCTGAGAGCAGCCACACATAGCGATAGGTGCATCTTGTGTTTCAATGTTCCACTCTCCTATCTATTGGTTGATCCCAAACATATTTCAAATTGGTAAAATAAGACAAAAAAGGGATGAAAAAAACAATAAAGAGATGTTTTGAAAGTGAAGTGTCTCAGTAAAAATTCCCCTCATTATGATTTGTGGTCCTTGTTCATATTGTGAATTTTTAATAGAGCCGTATTTATAGTTGATCATTCATCCAAACATTGCATCAATTCATGCCGTTACATTGGTTTTCAATAGTTTTCCTGAATCAATATTACTCAGAAAGATAAGTGCATCCATCCAGCCAACCATAGATGGAGGAATGGATAGAGTGTGTGTGTGTGTGTGTGTGTGTCACACACATGCACACACACACACACACACACACACACACACACACACACACACACACACACACACACACACACACACACACACACACACAAATGAGCGAGCACCATAGGCCATGTTCATGTATTACATTGAATGTCACTCAAGGATAAACATAGTCTTATAATTAAGTCATTAATATGCCCGGGATATATAATATTATATTTGAACTGATAACGTCCCCTAATGCAGTCAGTGAAATGAAATAATGTAATGTCCTGGCACTACAGATCTGATTCCATCCCTTTACATGATTCTCCAACAGCATTCTACGGTAAATGTAGCTCTAACACAGTCTTGTTGTAGAAAAGGCTACACTGCACAGGTACAATTTGCATTAACATTGTCCATTTTCTAAATCACTTATTACGTGAGATAATCTGGGGGCTCTGCATACTTAACAAGTTATTACCTAACTAGAATCTTAACTGCCAAGAACAAGGGACATTGTTTCTGGAGGAGATTCTGCTGTAGCTGTAGATGGCCAGCCACTGTGCATTGCCAAATGGACATTTGCATAGGTAGTTGCTTCTGCATTGTTTGCTTGAGTTATTTTATACAACAACGCTGCACGCATGCACACACAAACGCACAAACATTCAAACACACACACACACACACACACACACACACACACACACACACACACACACATCGTGCACACACACATGCACACACCATTACTCAAATCCTAAACAAGGCAGGACACAGAACATTTCCGTTTGAACATGCATTTCCCCTTCAGACGGGCAGAGCACTTCTCCTTTAGATGTGCGTTCGGGGGTCAAGTTCTGCTGCAGCACGACGGCAGCCCACGAGCAAAATCCAATGCATGCTTAAGTAGCCTTTTCAGTCCTCCTCCTTTGTGAAGGGGGCATTACAGAGCAACGTTTAGTTTGATAAGGGCAGCCACTCCACAGGATGGTGACTGAGAAAGTAAGAATCAAAGGAAGCTTGTGATTGTAAGTATGCACAAGAACTGCAGCTTGAAGAACTGCACAAGTCATCCAAGTCCTCCTCAGTCTTCTGAAGCAGAACCATCGGTGTGTCTTCCTGTGTGCACTTAGGACCAGGTCTTTGCACCCACAAACAATAACTATCCAAAAGACTAGGAAACTGACAAAAGACAATTAAACAAGTCTATTTTTAACTCTACTTAGAAATGTATTTAGAAATAGACTTAAACAATTGTATATTTAAGTCTACTTAGTCTATAATTATGAAGGTCTAATATTTTCTAATGACAATCTGTATATATGGGCCACAGAATATTTACATGATACTTTAGGTGACTTGTTGGTTCAGTTCAGCTGCTAAAGATACAATTCTTCATAGTATATACCCAATATGTTATAAATAGTTTTCCCCCGCCCATGGCCTTGGTACCTCCCATCCTTAGAACTCAAACGAAGGAGCTGAGTCTCTGGGTCTGAGAGCCGTATTGAGCAGCTGTCAGATGCTGTGATGCAGCGACGACCAAATAATCATCCTTACAAAATAATTCATCCATCAATCCGTTGGAGCGATTTTTCAATCCTTTTGGTCAAAGTGGATCAATAAGCCAATAAGAATGCATTTAGTGCAGGTGCTGTGCTGCTGCTGTGGATGAATAATACATCATGCTGTAACTTCACCCTGCTGTCTGGACGTCACCGTGCCTTCGTTCACTCTGCATGAGGTCCTTCAACATGGTTGGGGGTCCAGTGTGTTGAAACAAGTTAAATGTAGGTTACTAAACCTCTCTCTCTCTCTCTCTCTCTCTCTCTCTCTCTCTCTCTCTCTCTCTCTTCCTTTCTTTTCAGACCCATCCTTCCTGGCGGCGCATATGCTGCTCTGGTCTGGCACCAATGCGCAGCAGCATTGAGGTGTGCATGCGGTGGAGAGTGTGTACTACTGTGCGTGCGTGTGTGTCTGCCAGTGCATAGCCGGGACTGCCTCACCTCTAGCTAGCGCAGTGAGCACGTTGTCACCGAGGCTTGTGCTGGAGTGTGGCTCAGGTCTGCTCTGCGTGGTTATTTCCCTTTGCCTGCGATTGGAACACTGTGGCGTTCTCCTTCTAATGCTTCCTGAGGAGGCATCCATCACCAGGCTCATCTAGACCAGAGACCCAGGCTTGCTGCTCAAGCAGGAGCTACACGTGCATAAGGAGGATTCTATGTTGGACTCTGATGAGCCGCTACACTTATTCAGGAGCCTCTGACGGTGTGAAGTGGAGTGCTGCAGAACCAGCGTTGGGTGGTCCAGGGACTGGATGAGCCAGCGTATAGCATTTTGTTTTTTGTTAATTGTGTGCTACCAGGAGACTTTGGGCTGATGTCGCTGCATGACTTTCTTCGCGATGGTGGTGAGGCACCGTACCGGATCATGAATCGGCTTAGCCAACTGATCCAGAACCTTGACATCACTGGGCTGGCCCCTACGTTTCCTTTCAGCCCATCCAGCCGAAAGAACTCCTGGAGAGACTGGGACGGTAAGATGAATGCCACTGTGCACGTTGCAGGTGTGTTCTCATTTGTGTGTGTGTGGGGGTTTTGACTAGGTTTTCAGGCTGGAGCTCCTTAGGGCAGTGAGTCCAGATAATCACACATAGACCCTTTCCTGTGGGCATCCCCTGCACTGCTTACTGGGGGAGTGTCTATGTGGATGCCCAAATATGTGTGTCGCTTTCTCTCTTTATGTCTGTGTGTGTGCCAGAATGTGTGCACAAGCACAACTGCACCAATAGAGCGAAGCAGCCACTGGGGGAGCAGTACAAAACTGGACAGTTTGTTCAGTTTCAGTTTCAGACGGTCTATCTCTATAACACAAACATTGCAGCATTAGTTTTTTTTTCTCCTCGCTTACTTATCTTTCACTGCGTACTGGAATTCCAGCCGTACCAGCAGCGGAAGGGGTGTGGTGGAGGGAGTAATGGAGATTTGTGATAAGAGTCTGACATTTTTGATGTCAAACTGGTACTTTGAAACAGTTTAAGGAGGACTGCCAGGCAAATCACTATGTTCTTGAGGAAGCACAGGAGCAACGCAGCTAAACGGGAGAGAGTGGTGCTGAAGCCCAGTGAGTCTAAACAGTCTTAACAACATGTTTTGTTTTGTTTCTTTCTACTTGATGTTTGTGTGTCACATTAGCCATCCATCTGGTCTTTGGATTATGTGGGGTTGGGTTATTTAATTTAAAGGGACCACTTGTTTGTACCTTCAGTATCTGGGTTTTAGGAGAGTCTACAGGCTGTGCACACAGCCAGAGAGGGTGATTGCCCGTTCCCTCCTACCAACTCTGCTAAAGTCATTAGCCATAAGGTCAACGCATCCAAAGTTCAGACTCCTGCTGTTTTGATAGTTGGCCTGTTTAGCAGACACTAAGGAAAAACAGCAACCTTCTTTTTCAGCTTTTTTTAATTTTTTTTTTACTTTGGTTAAACATATCAAGTTTACATGTGAACGTTTTGTTTTATAGCATATTTTTGCAGATGGATCTGTCAGTCTTGCTGTACGTAATCAATCCTGCATGCAGGGGATGCCAACATTGCACACACTTTCTCTCAGTCCCCTTTGTTATGGTAATCCTGAACCACGGCCTCTGTTTGGCTCGATGGAAACTATGAATCAGTGGTTTACTGTGAATGGACAATGTCTGTCTTTGGACTGTATACTTTCTAAATCATCCCTCTGTATTTTCTCTATTAGACAGTGGGGGTTAATCAGTGGCCTGTTCCTTGCCGTCCCCCGTCCCCCTGTTTTTGTGTGAATTTGGGTGTTCCAATGGCCATAGTATTTAGCTTTCAAGGTTTACAACACTGATAACAGCATGCTCCTGAATCCAGATAAAACAGTGCATGTGCATGCACCAGCAGGTGTGTGCACACTGTCGCACTTGAACCCAAGTATAGCTAAATATAGAGACACGTGCATGCCTTAGGACATAGGCAGACACTAGCGCATGCTTGTCTAGTTGGCAACTATTGGACAACATTTTTGGGGGAAAGTCGCAGCTGAATACACTAAATGTCAACTTTTATCAATTGAAATTAACTCACAATAGTACTCTATTGAAGAACAGTGTCCATCGCATAGGCCCAATCAGAATTAGGTCATTTTAAGAGGATTCTTAAGAATGGAGTCTTTGAGTGGTGTAAACAAGAACAGAAGCTTTGAATAGATGCAGTCCATGAATGGTCAAATGGTGATTCAGAGCGCGTTTGAAAAGACTGGTCAGAATGGAGTCTTTGTTCAGAGCGACCAGATCAGCTGAGATAAGGCCAATTTGGACTCAAGCCTCCGTTGACTTAGGTAAATGAGCGCGGGGCAGAATGGACTGCGTTGTTCGCATGCCTACCGAACTACTGAATCAAAACAACACCAAAAATACAATACCTGAGGCTACGCAGTGCACCAATACATCCAAAAAATTATGACAGAATCAGCTGGACGTTCAAGTCAAGTGAGGCAGTTACATAAACAGAAATAGAAAGCAATATGCAAAACTCATACTGTCAATGACACACACTGCACTCCAAAAGCTAGATAGGCTTTCAGAGATTAGAGAGTCAGAGTGTCTGTTGTACATTTGAAGTGGGAGGACTTCCTATTGAACTGGGAGGGTTCAGGTGATCATTCTCCCAACAGGGGAAAGGGTATTTGGCTACACAGGGACAGTGGGTGTGGTCTAGGTCTACAAGCTTTTGTCTATTGGGGAAGGTAACCCGAAGTTGTAAGAGGAAGCCCTCAGTCCTAAAGTTGCTACAGGCTATAGCGCACCTGCAGTCAGACACATAGCCTTAGAGACCGACGGAGAGCTAGATCCTGTGTGTATGGGTAGATGAGGTGAAAGATTGAGCCAGAATGCCAGGGAGGTAGTACAGGGGCTGCATGGATCAGATCTTCACTGAGATGAGCAGCAGAACAGACAGGGCTTTGGAAGGCGGTAGGGTTGGGAGCGGGATGGGAGGGGAGGAGATGACAGGATCTTCAGGTGAGTCGACTGCGGAGGAGGAGGAGGAGGAGGAGGAGAAGGAAGTGGTCTGGGATCAGAAGGGCTCTGAGCTGGGCTTTAGGTTGTACATGAGGGACGAAGTGGAGAGGAGTTCAGAGGCAAACGCAGAGTCTGACCCACGGCCGGGGAGAAGAGCAATGACCCTTCCAGCAGGGCCACGCAGGAAACCGCCGCAAAGGCTCGGCGAGAAACAGATTGAGCAAAAACTTTGGGGGGGAGGCCAGACAGAGGAAGAGGGAGGTGAGAGGACGGGGACGAAGGAGGGGGCAGTAGCGGGGCAAGTCGAGACGACGGAAAGAGCGCTGGAGGTGTGCTTGCGTCCCATAGAGAACAACAAAGGCTACGTGCGAATCTCTCTGGAAGAGGTCGAAAAATACTACAGGTTTTCCCGCTGCTGCCATTGGCTGAACAGTAAGTGTTTTATATCCATCTAACTTGAGTTACTTTAGCATTTAAGACATTTTGTTTTGGTCACGTCTTTCTTTGTGTACATTCATTACATCACCTCACATGCACACTGACCTTAATCCGTCTGATGTCACTTTCACCAGAGTTCTTGACACACCTCTCCATGTTATTCATTGGCAGCTGATCATTGTTATCCTTGCCCATTTGGTTCCGTGCTTACTGCAGGACACATCCGGTTTTGCTTTTCCGCTGCTGATGTGAAGGACAGTATTTACATACTGCTTCTGTATCGCATGGTACCAACTCAATCTATCACTATCAGTGTAGCTGGAAGGCCATATATTTAACTACATACCGACTCAAACCTGATGCTAAAAAAGGTTTGGCCAAATACTGTATATGTTTTGGATATAAGATGAAGGTTGAAGATATTTCAGAGGGAGCCACTGAAGTATTTAAATGCACCTGTGTTAGGGACTGAAATGAGCAGGACGGAGGTGGTGAGTGGGATTTTTTCATTGAATGAAACCACGTCCCACTCCCTACTTACCTTTAATCTGTCCTTATTCTGTTATTCACAGAGCCTATCTTAAGTAATCTACCTCACCTCATCTCTCCATTGGTTTTCATCATTATTGTTCATCTCCTTATTTCCCTCCATGTTTCTCCTTTAAAGGTTTTCCTTGCTGAAGGACCTTCATGGGTGACTAATTACCATCCTTGCATGTGACCTTAAACTGGTTACTTGCACATTGCCCTCTTTGAACCTCATCTGAAGCCCTGTCACCCCCTGTCTTCTCATCTGATATTTATGTAAAGGGTTGACCCCCACGGCCCAGCACTCTGCATTATCCCCCGCACTCTTCCTCTGACTGTAGGACACACACACACTTAGGCCCCCAGGTCACTGTCGCCCTCTATTTCCATCTGTAATTTAGTGTCAGCAGGTTTTTATGGGGGGTCGTATGCACCATCCTGCGCCATAGCGAGATTTTGCTCCTAATCTGTGTCACTAGAAGCAAACGGTCTGCATGTGTGTGTATGTGTGTGTGTGTGTGTGTGTGTAAGTGAGTGTGTGTGTGTGTGTGTGTGTGTGTGTGTGTGTGTGTGTGTAAGTGAGTGACCGACTAACGTTTGACTCCTCACCTACAAATGTGTGTGTAGGTGGGCGCTTATTCCTCTGAAGCTCTTTAAAGCCAATTAGTGCCTGATCAACCAGGTGGTGTACGTGTTTTCCTCAGGACATCCTTACAAGCGTGTTTTTGTTTGTAACTAAATTCCAAATCAGTCCTCAGCTAAATCAATTTCATTTTATTCTCTCTCGCTCTATCTCTTTCTCTCTCTCTCTCACTTATTCACTCACTCACTCACTCACACACGCACGCACACACACACACACACACACAGAGTAGATAATAGTGACAACGGTGATACTTGGCATTCAGGAAACGGAGAAACTGGGTGAAGGAAGTCGAGTTTCGTTGTCTGTCGTTTTGTTCGAAGACGACAAGCGACACTGTAGTCCACTCCTAGTCGGAGGGCCAGAGCCTAGGGGTGGAAACGTAATTGTATAACACTGTGTGAAAGGGGGGGAGAAAACAACAGAACAAGTGCGGGGCAGTTCTAAGTATAGATGAGTAGAGAGTGGGAAGTGTTGAAACGAATGATGCCATTGAAAGTGGGCGACTTGTTGTTCAGCATTGTAACAAGGGCTCCCCTCTGGGTAATTCCCAGTTCATGTAACCTCAGAAG
>OOFG01102506.1:2500-12599 GCA_900323295.1 Molva molva | reverse complement strand
AAAGGAGCAACTACCTCTTTATATATGATTGATGTTAAAAGTAGAGCCTGCATGGTAAAGCTGGTTGACTCAAAGGACAACAGAACCTATGCTGCGCTCACAGCTTCCGTCAAGGCGCATGCTTTATGAGATGATTGCTGTGTATCAGGTGTATGTGCATCTGCATCATTGTCCAACCATATCTAGCGAATCGGGCGCCCCGGTAGCTCACTGTGTAGAGCGCGTACCATTAAGGCTCAGTCCTTACCGCAGCGACCTGGGATCGATTCCTGCCCGTGGTCCTTTGCTGCATGTCTCCCCCTCTATCTTCCTGTCTATCTATCTCTGTAATGAAGCATTCAAAATGCAAAAACAAATCTTTAAAAAAAAAAAAAACATATCTAGCGATGTTTGTCATAGAATACATGTCCATTTATATATGCATCAGAAACATTGAAGGCGAAGCAAAAGCAAAGACGGATCTCAAAGGGATTTTCTCTACTGTTATGCTTGCGGTTCATTGTGATGGCATGAAGGGAATGTCCTGCAAACCATATGAACATGTTTGAGTGGTGATATGATGTATGTTAAATATGAACACTATGTTTGATGAGTGCACAATGGGGACCATTGTCTACTAATGCTGTGTAAATACTGAACAAGACATGCTCAGAATAACATGCTGAAGACTCTTTGTGGCACACCTTTCTATCTCATTTGTATTTAACTTTTTAAAGACTGATTCTTCTGTCCTGCACTTGCTCCTGTGACAGTCACATTTCCCTTCAGGGCCAATCAGACATAATCTTATCTTATCTTATGACGATTCTTTTATTTATCATACCTTGACTGAAATGAAAAGCTTCTTTATAAAGAAAACCTACTGCTAAATGACTAAATGTAAAGGTAAATTAAGTCCAGCATTTAAAGGGGCCTGTTAAAAAGGCATTATCAGAATCTCATCTCACCTTGTCTATAGTCTTCTCTCCTTCCTGCCATTAGCATATTTAGAAGCATTAAGACCAGCATTGGCAGACCCGAGAGCAGTCTTCATCTGCAGGAATGGTGAAATCATGCTGAATACAATACATTGGAACAAGCATTTAATGTTGAAAACAAGATGATGAACTGACATGTGCAATGTCTTTTTAGCTCTCATGTCAAATTTAGAATGCACTTTGTTGAGAAGTACCATATCTTTATCTCTGTATCTCTGAGATGGAACTTTTCCGCAATAATAAAAACACAAATTGACTTTCCTTGTATTTCTGATTCCTAAAGCTATTTTTGCACGTTCTTGTAGTTCCTCTGATTGTGATTGCATGCTTTGATTGTTCTCAGCCTTACGTGTAAGTCACTTAGGATTAAAGCGTAGTCTGCGAAGTGACTGAAGGAAGTTGCACACCAAAGCTCAAGCAAACTTTTTTGTGCCCTTGTCTTTAAACCCTACAGGTGTAGGCCTACGTCTTAAGTATATAATAATTGATAATTGATAATTGCAAATGTATCGGATTTATTAGACTATGCTGCGTGTTACCGAATTTAAGTCATGTCATGAAATAGTATAAAATGATGGCTTAACTGCAGTCGACAAATGGCGGATGTAGCGTGGTCAGAGGACACGGGGGGCTGCAGGCTGCATAAGAAGGGAGCCTGCTTTCTGACCACGCACCAGCTCTTTGGGGGTGTCCAAGTCCTCTCCACCCTCGGGTTTGTGGCTACTGGCACGTCTCAGGGAGAGTTAGGATATAGAGCTGGCGTTTCCCAGCCCTCGCTAAGCTGTTTAATGCCTGCGGTCCTCGACGGTATCATCAATTCAGGCACACAGTCCATTCAGATTCCGTACAGCACTGCACAACAGACATCAAACATTTTCAAACGTCATTGGATCAATAGACTAAAATCACCATCTGACAATTAATTAAATTACGCAAACAGAAGGCGAATGCACTCAGCCATGATGCTGGCGATGCGCATCTCTAGAAGACTTGGCTCAGCCTCCTTCTCCCATGGGTCTGGGCAGTGTCATGCTAATAAGAGAACCCACTTTTATAACGCTTTATATGGGGTATCAAACCACTTGTAACCTCTGATAGGCTACTGTGCGATCAAGGGACATTGTGTACCACTGTGCGTATGACAGGCCTTAGCATGCTTGATGAATCACAACTTTTTAGTTTCTAAATTTCACGCAGACTTTAGGATTTAGAACTTTTTGGAGGAACTGTTGATAAAGAGATATGTGTGCGCGCCACTCACTGATTGAGATGGGAGTGTGTTGAAACTGTTCTTGCGGACATCATTATTTGTCCGCCATCTGTTTCCACTGTCTGCTTTGCGTGCTGGTGTAATGGGTAATATGTGTAACTGTAAATGTAACAATTTGCAGCATGTATTTATGCACAAACTATTTTCATTGTTGTTGGCTATTGTTGGCTACACAAATGTGTTTGTATAGGCCTTGTTAATAAAGCATAATAACAGTTTATACAAATTATCACAGTGATGAGTTGCCTGGAACTTTAAAACATTAGCTATTGGAAAGTAAACTGTAAAATATTATTCTGTCCTTCATTGGGCCTCGTGCAAGAACTCGTATGCACAGATTTGTTATTAAATCAGATCCCACATTGACAGCATTGATTATTTTGTCCCACTTCTTTGCCTAAGCAGGTGCACTAATTTCCCTACTGACGGTATTTTATTGATTTCCATCTCCCCAATCAATCTTTTTTTTTATTGGCCCTTGGAATATTTACGAATGACGTTTCTGCAGAAATGGGGCCGAAAGCTTCCTTATGTACCATTTTTGGGGAAATGATGACAAACTCCAGTATGAACAGGTGGAAGACAGCAGGTTTGCACATCATTTTCCTTGAATTACGAGCGTTTGCTGACAGAGCACTGTTATTGCTGGCAGACACAGTTAAAGTCTATGGACATCGATTAAGCTTAAATATCTTTACAGGTCAATGAAAAATAATAGCGATAACCAACAAGCCCATGCAGCAACAATTTGAGGTAAACTATGTCTATCTAGTGTAATTATTGTGGGAGTTGTTGCCGATTATTATATAATCAGTTCTTCCTTGGCCAATGACCAATCATTCCACCAAATCTGGTGCAAATTCATGCATTACTTTTTAGGATATCTTGTTGGACAAACAAATAAACAAAGAAAAACCTCCTTGGTGGAGGTAAATAGTAATTACATTCATTTAGTTAAGTAAAAGGGGAAAAAAAGAATATGCGTGGAAATACAATAGCCATTCCTTTGGAATCCTATCTGAGAAGAGTGTTGCACATGAAATCAACTAAGTTGAGCACTCAGAACCATTCTATATAAACGGCGTATTTCCTTTTGGTCTTTTACTTATGTTTGACAGCTGTGACTGTTCTTTGTTGTTAAAAAGGTTTCTACTCTTTAGTGTGGCTCTGTGTTTGTGTTGCATCATGTTTTTGTTTGTCTGGAAACAAGAGCAGCTGGTAGTTCATATGACACTAAGGTCACATCCCAGAGAGGACGACTTGCAACCGTCTGGTTGGAAGTCACCGAGCAGCCAAGTGTGGTCTCCATATCTGTCTGACTGTTCCACTGTTAGTGGATAGGAAACCTCAGGGGATGCAGCTAAACCTTCCAGACGGACACAACCCAAAATCACTTCCAGAAATGTTGGACAACAGAACACATGCTGAATCACAAAAGACATGGTTGGCAAAGTGCATCATCTTCAAGTACCGCTTTGAATATCAGTCCATACGATATCACAATATCAACGCATTCAGCTCGACAGTGGCACAAAGACAACCGTTGTTAAGCATTAAAATGTTGTAAGGTCTTTATTTAATACTGATTATAAAAAAGAAATGAATATAATTTAAAAATATATATATGTATAATAGTCTTTTCAAAGCTTGGAAATGTCACGTTATCCACAAAGGATGCATGACTGCTGAACGGAGTGCCGTGGAGGGAACGCAGACCTATCTGAATTACTACGTTATGTCAAGATTATCCTCAAGGACGCTGGAATGCAAAGTCCTACAGGAGGGGGGGCAGGAGCTTGACCTCAGACTAAAGAACGTCCTGTTCTGCTCCGAGGCCTGGAGAAGCTCCACTTCTTCCTTACAAAAAGAAACACGACCTGGTGAGGTGTGTCTGTGTGTGATGTGTGTGATCACTGATGCGAGTACATTGTTGTTCATGTATTGTACTGTCTATAACTCTGGATATGATGCTTGTGTGGATGGTGAAACCATCCACACAAGCATCCACATAAAACCTGTGTGAAAAAAAACAACCTATGTGAAACCATCCACATAAAACCTGGAATTAAATCTCGAGCACCCGGTCCCAGCCTGGTCCTTGTGGTACACAACCTTGTTCGTAGTGAACCAATGTCATCACAACTCAAGAGCAGACTTTCCTTTTGTGTTCGTGTGCGTGCAGGTTTATTTTATTTTGAAGGATGAAACCATTTCATTTAAACATTTTTGAGAAACATTTTGGTGGTGTGTGTGTGTGTGTGTGTACATGGCGTTTGTGTGTGTGTGTATGGCGCGTGTGTGTGTGTGTGTGTGTGTGTGTGTTGAATAGGGGTACAGCTTGTTACTCTGACAAGGCAAGACTGTTGCTGTGAAATGCATGATGGTCTTCTTTGATGAGCGGGAAGACTTTGAATAAACATGATTGATCTTGACTTTCCCTACTGTGTGTGTGTGTGTGTAACCTGCCCGCCTTTTTTTTCTGTGCTCACTGAAGCCGTTTTTTGAAGCTTCCTGAATCACTCTCCTTTTGCTTTTCAAACATGCTGTCCGTCTGCACGCTGTACTCTGCCTCCTACGTTTTCCTAAACGACTTAGTGTGTCCGCTGTGATCTTGAACATAGTAGTCTATGCCATTTTGTGACTGTAACTAAAATAACAGCGTTATTCAGAAGAAACTGGTGTAAAGACGAACTCGGGTAGGCTAGCGTTCTTTCATTGAAGTCGAACTGCCTTTTTGGAGGCACTTTGACGAAGCTACGCCAACATGGAGAGGGTAAGCTCCAGCCACGGTGTGTGTGGACCTGTGGAGCTCTGTCCGGGTTCATGTTGTTGGCTGCGTCTGGGAGAGGGGTATCCAGACCCTGATCAGGCGTTGCAGCGATTACCGCAAACTGCTACGGAAATGTGGGAGTATCATTTCATGGCCCCATTTGTGTGGCGTCGTGCTGTGAACTTAAACCACTCCTTCATGGCAGGGTGGTACAGCTCTGGAAAGGTCAACACGGCGGCGATCAGTCTCTCTTCCGTCTTCACAGCTGCTCGCTAAACAGCGGAATGCTACAACGCTAACGTTACAAGGTTCTTCTTCCCGTGGGCGTCTTCCGGACTGATTGCCGGCTTACGTGATTGGCCCCCGCAGCGCGACGTCAGGTTGCGCTCTCCAAAAGTTGATTCTGTTTAAACTTTTCGCCGCAGGCCGGCTGCGTCCGATTAATCGCACCGCCCCCATTCAAATGAATGGTTGAACTGGTGTTTTCGCCGCAATGCCGGATTCAGTGTGAATCGGCCGATTCACACTTAAGCTTCTCAGACACTTGTAGTATAATGCACATTTTATATACATCGCTCATTATAACGCTCATTCTCAATAACGTGTACACGCTTAAAAAAAAGTAATTGCAAAGTTGGCGTGAGCCATCACCATGGGGATTACCCCCCCCCACCCCTCCTTCCTAGACTGTCAGCCCAAAACGCATTTAAAGAAATCTCTTTTGTAAACAATGTTACGTGACATTACATGCTCTAACCGGTTTTTTCCTTCCTCCTCCTTTTTTAGCCAATCTCTTATCTCCCACTGTTTTATCACTAGGAGCCCGTGAGGAAAGCGCACCTCCAGCCACCATCTGCAGCACCTTCTGTTGGCTCGCTGATGGTTTCTACGAGGGGGGCTGGTGAGGTTTCAAGGAGCAGCATCGCCCGCTCCCACTGTGCAGCCAAATCCACTGTGATTATCTACATATTTCTCCCACTGGGACTGAACTCGCCTTGATTCTGCTGATGTGCGGCCCCGCTGAGCGGTGGCCCCGCAGGGCCGATGGCTGCCAAACACACTAGAGGTGCGTTCACACGGTGACCGCACACCTGTGGTGGTCCCCAACTCTCAATCCAATTCATTTGCCTGCGACGGCAGTGCATTGAGACCCTGTAGGTGAACCTTGAATGGGCGATGAACACGAAGCAATGAGTCACGATGACCACAGTCTGTCCTGAGGTCCCTACATGTCTCTGTATTCATCATACGATGAAGGAAGCTTGAAAACAAATGCTAAATAGTAGAATAAGTCAGTCAGTTGTTGTTTCCACTGTCTGGTCAGCAACCATTGCAATGGACATACCCTGTGTTGCCATGGCTATGTTTGCCACCATTCTTCTCTCCATCTATATCTCTACCTCTTTCTTTTCTCTTTGTGTTCCACCTGGTCTCTCCCTTCCCCTGAGGAGCAGGGGAGTTTCTCCAACTGCTGACCAGATGCCTTCAGTGTGTTTCCCCCAAACATGCTACCAGATGTCTTCGCCTCCAAATCTCCCCTCCGGTACGTGAGACTCTGGACCCTTAATGCGTCAACATTTAATGAGCAGCCGTCCTGCGGTTGGTGCTTGTGTTTGGAACAGCAGCTCAACACAGGGAGGTCAGCCCAGATCAGCCCCACTCAGATCCAGGCTGCTGACACTTGCATCTGTACCACACTACTTCACGCTCACCTGCCAACAACACAATAGGAATAGACTGAGCACGCTTAAACATAGTAGGTAAAGAGGAAAGCCACAGTCTGCTATTTTTTTATCTAGTCTAATAATATTTTCTAAACAATCTGCAACATCGACTCGGTTTTCCGTCACGGAAAAGCCAGACCTTTGACGTAATTGGTCCAGGATTTGTGTTCTCCATTGGTGTGAAAAATATGAAAATGGCTGAGCGTGATGGTTCCCCTTCTATTGAGCTAGTTCCTGCCGATAAAAAAAGCCTTCTTGCCGACTTATGGGAGACATTTTGTTTTAATTTAGTGGCGGGGCTACAGTGCTCTCCGCGCTTCGCTCTCTCCCACAAGCCACTCCCACTCGCTACAATCTGATTTGGGGGGCTGCAGCCAGAATGTTTGATTGACGTTACTGGTAACCCCAAACTACCAATAAAAGATAATGCATGCAATAGCATGTGTTTAAATAAAAGAGGGCCATTTGATTCGATATTTACATCGTATCCTTCATTTTTAATCTAAGCCCTCCATCACTTTTCATCTACTTTTCAATAGATTTTTGGTTTTCCTTTAAGTGATCCTTTTTTTCATTCTTTCACAATACAGCTTGTGTTGCTTCGCTGTTAAGCTTCTGCTGGTTCATAGCATGTCTTCTTTTATTACTGTCAAGTGAAGTCAGCGGAGGTCAGCCAAAGTGAAGGCATTTCAAATAAGCGGATGGGAAAGTGAATGAGAGAGTGGGGGAGTGAGTGAGTAAGTGAGTGAGTGACTTAGTGACTGAGTGAGTAGGTTTGTGAGTGATGGAACGAGCAACGATTTTATTTGTTTAGAAACAAATTTTCCAGCAGACTGTTTTTCTGCAAAAGTAAAGCTGGAAAGCCAAATATCACAGGCATGCAAAATCCCTTCAGTAGGATCCTAGTCAAGAGGTAAATGCAGGGAATATGATGGGAAAGAAGCCATGCAGCAGTTATCCACATATGTCACCTCATCTAGTCGCTGTACTTAAATAATGCAGCCTAACTATGGAGGAAGATTCATGCCTTTTAGTCAAGTGCAAAATGTTTTGCATTGCAAACAAAAATAATTCTTCTGAAAGCAAAAATGAACTATATTATATTTTGAAATATAATTATTTTTAATTGGAATGCATATATTTTTGATCTAGATTATGTCATATTTGATTGCAACAATTTTGGCCTCTTAAAACCTTTCAGCCTTGTGGTCTCAGAATCATTATTTTTGTTTGTAATGCAAAACTTTTTGCCCTCGACAAAAATACACAAATGTTCCCCTTATAGGATGGCCCAAATGGAAAGATAATGGCACCAAGAGGGAAGCGTTAGACCAGGGGGGGATTCAGCCAAGATGGAAGGTGGTTTTGAGTTCAAATGCATTTGTGTTGCTATCAAACTTTGAAAGCAATTATTTTTGTTTGAAATATGGTTACTTTTGATTGGAATACATAAAGTTTGATCTCGATTATATAATAGTTGATTGCAGAAAAGAATTGGTCTGTTAAAACCTTAAAAGCTCATTTTTGCTTTCATAATAATTATTTTTGGTTGCAAAAAGTTTTGCACTCCACGACACAAAACTAAAAGACACAAAACTACCTCCATGCCGAATGGGTCTAACCTTTTGCATCACAAATTAAATTGTATTCCGTCAAATAATGACGATTTCACACATAGATTCACACATAGACTCTCTTCATCATATAAAAGGAAATATACTCTCTTCTTGATATATAATGAAATAGACTCTCTTCATCATATAAAAGGAAATAAACTCTCTTCTTGATATATAATGAAATAGACTCTCTTCTTGATATATAAGGAAATAGACTCTCTTCTTGATATATAAGGAAATAGACTCTCTTCTTGATATATAAAGAAATAGACTCAATATAACCCATGCTCCACGGCAAACCAATTTCCAATAATTTCGCTCAAACTTCACATCCAATAACACATTTTCATATACATGTAGGTTGTTCTTTATTACATTATGGTGACATGTCAAGCAGTGAATGCATTAAAAGCCTCAAAGACAATGTTATGAATAAACAGTATAATGAGAAAACAGTAAAGGTAAAAACCTCAGTAGAATAATCAAATATCTGTTTCCTTATGACACTTCAGTTGTGCTATATTTAGGCAACAGATAAGACAGTCAAAGGTTATTGCCCTCCTGCCATCCTGTATGTGATGAATTCATATTGTGTCCTGTATAGTTCAGAAAACAAAGCAACAGCCAGTCAAGAAGACTACTTTTCACATTGAGAGATTTAAACATTCACATTCACACATTAGGAGCCAATCAGCACCCAGTTATTAGTATTGTCAGATCCTTCCCTTCTCTGTCCTTATTTTCACTAATTCACTGAGCTCTACCTTTTTTTTTAATTTAGATATATATACTTAATAGTGATTTTGGTATCTATGAAGACAAATACTTTTTCTAGGTTAAAAGGATTTCCAAAATGTATTTAAGGCAATACCAGTTTTGATGTATAGATGAAACAAATACAAATACATGAAGTAAAAGACAAGTTGCCATGAGAAGTATATTGTATTGACTGAGACGGACTGCATTTAGAAATGTTATGTATTGACACAGTGCTTTTGTAACCTGTGGCCACTCAAAGCACTTTAGTGACTCACATTCATCCATGCACACATTCATACAGCGTCGGCCGTGTGAGTCAACCTTGTGAGTGGACAGTCAGTCGCGTCGGTAGTGTCTTGCTCAGGGAAACCTCGACACATCTGGGAGGAGCCCAGGATTGAACCAGCAACCTTTCAAGAATGAGATGTAGCCTGACCATGCAATAGAAAATGTTGACCATCACCACCAGCTAAATTTCTGAATGAGTTGTATCACGATGTATTCCCCGTATTGGCCTTGTACACTGAGAGATGGCCGGACAAATGAAGAGCTAATGAAAAAAAGGTTGAGAAAGAACAGTTGAGCCAGAAATAGTATAGAGGCCATGGATAGACAAGGAGGAATAAAGGAGAGAGAGAGAGAGAGAGAGGATGGAGAGAGTGAGTTCCAGGCAGAGGTTGATGGCCTTTCCCTGATTCCAAATACAGTTTGATTTGGTGATTTATTCATGGTGTTGTTTTATTCAACTCCAGTGCAAAACATTCCCCTCCGACAGCCTCTCTATCAATAATACAGTGCTCTTGGAAACAGACAGGCCGGTGTGTGTGTGTGTGTGTGTGAGGGGGGGGGGGCTCTATGTGGATGTTGGTGTGTGTGTGAGTGTGTGTGTAAGAAGGGTGAATAAGAGAGTACACCATGATTTGAATAGTAAAGGAAACCAATATAGTGCACTCAACTGCAAAACCAGTTGGGAATCAACAAAA
>OOFG01102495.1:0-11140 GCA_900323295.1 Molva molva | reverse complement strand
ACACTTATTCAGTCAAGGCCTATAGCATAACATTTCGTGTAGGGTCTTATATAGTTAATGCTTTTCAGTGAGTCAGATATGTGCTCTGTTGTCTATCTGGTGTGTACCTTGAATGTTGGTTTTAAGGAGATTTGGATGGTATGATAGCCACATGGTTAAGATGTTCGACTTCTAGCCGAAAGGTACTGTATTCAAATCCCAATGTCTACCTGTAGGCTAAATGACTAATACAGTAAACATCTCCGCAGTACTTGTGTTGAGCTTGAGTTGTATACACACACTCTACCTGTGTCTAGCACTGTGAAAAAGTCAATAGCTAAGTCTTTTGTAAAGGAATCCATTTACAAAAATGGCCTCAACTCATCCCCAACTCCCCTCATTTGACCCACGCTTCTTATGAACATAGGAAGGATGTCCTTAAATTTTTTAGCAGTTTAATTTCTCTGATAAGTTAGGAAGGAGGGGGAATCTTCCACCAAACACACAGCGCTCTTGTTATTACCGAAAAAAACGAGTCCTGAATCCAGAGGGGCTTTATGAAGAGGCCACACCCCTTCCCATGAGGATGCAGTGATAGGCTTGTATTGTTCTATCGACTCTGGTTCATTACCCGGAGTCACAAGGAACATTAAAAATGGTCCGAGGTTCTGGAGAAACAGTGGCTCTTTTTTGTATCTGAATTTGTCATATTTGGGTTGTGACCTGCTGTTCGTCATGGCTTGCTCTACTTGTGAGATGATATTAGAGGAATTAAACAAGACACTCGTGATGAGTAGAAAGGCAGTTTTTTTTACATCTGTGTATTTTACAAGGTTTTACTTTTTCTTCCCACGGGGGCCACGCAAATATTACATTTATCATATTGCTATTTGTTGACCGTGATATTTAGAGCGGGGATTCGACTCTTTAGTTCATTACTAGTACAATAAATACTTGGGTGACAATTCCTTTAAATTAGAATATTTAAGCATATATCTATATCTATATCTAGATAGATATAGATATATATAAAATATTTTTTCGAACTGCAGAACTGATAACATCAATTCCTCTCTCTCTGTGCAGGTGTATTTAAAAGCTCCCATGATCCTGAATGGAGTGTGTGTGATCTGGAGGGGCTGGATAGACCTGCAGCGGCTGGACGGGATGGGCTGTCTGGAGTACGATGACGAGAGAGCCCAGGTAGGAGGACACGCAATTGTCATGCTCTTTCTCTAGGTTTAGATTCAACATAATATCACATCATTTCACAATTCTATCATAAACATCAGTCAGATAAAATACTAATTTCACAAAACAAACCTGTTACTGGTTAGTGTTTAAACTTTTCTCTCTCTCTCTCTCTGTCTGTCTGTCTGTCTGTCTGTCTGTCTGTCTGTCTGTCTGTCTCTCTCTCTCTCTCTCTCTCTCTCTCTCTCTCTCTCTCTCTCTCTCTCAATTCATGCATTCTCTGCATTCTCATTTAAATCCCTGGAGGGAATATCTTCATGAGCCCTATCTCATTGTAGCACCTGCGAACACTGGTCCCAGGAGAGTTTCACATTCCTCGCTATGGATGGCATCGCCATACTGACTCCACATCCACTTGTGCAAACACAAACACATGCGCCCACGCTCGAAACGTTGGCAGCATCAGCGACAGAAACGTGTTTTAATTAGACAAAATACTACATTCAAATGCATTGTACACTGAAAGCAGTCTCCTTTGTAAAGTAACATCTTTGTTTGTGGCGAAGTTGCTTTTAATTCAACAAACATTGAACGTTGAATTAATGTTGTCAACAGACAAAGCAGAGACCTGAATGTAATAAGAAGTAGTAAGAGGACAGCACAGAACCATTGTCCTTTCACAAGGCTGTAACAGTACATCTCCTGAGAAGGTAAGTGAGTACTTTATTGATCCTTGAGGACAAATACGGTTATCACGTAATACAGTCCAGAGAAGTAATATATATGTCTACAAAATATCGATTTATAAATATATAATACAAATAAAAGAGAATAACACACTAATATTACAAAAGTCTAGGATAACACTCAACAAAAAAAACTCACGGTGCTATCCCACAACAAAATCCATCAAAAACAACCTCAGAGGGGACTGAACAACAGCCTCATAAACCCACTGTACGCCTGCCCAACAATGCCACTGTGCCACCCAACCTCGTACATGTCCCAGATTGTGCTGTCTGCCTGCATTACAAACTGGAGTGCATTCTGGTGATACACGTGGATCAGGGGGGAAAACCAAAGCATAGTTAAGCCTCTGTGGATAATCAGTGGTGCCGTTAACTGGGTGCGATGGGAGCAACACATTCCAGTGTTAGCTGGGCTGGTGTTGGGACTCCATTTGAGCGTCATATGATGATGGCACCACCACTATGTCAGGAGCACAGAGGAAGGTAGACAGAAAGGTAGCTTGTCTGCAGCTAAGTTTGTGTGTGTGTGAGTGAGTGAGTGAGTGAGTGAGTGAGTGAGTGAGAGAGAGGGAGAGAGAGAGAGCGTATGTACCCGGGGAATATGATGGAAGCTGGGCCTGTGGACATTCCTCTGGCCCATTCTTAGCCGTTGTGATGTAATATACTCTGACATGTTTCACAAGCTTAACCCTCTTTCTAGAACACCGGCGAAGCCCAGACACGCACACAAACTGACACAAACAGTTCACTGTTCGTTTTCTTTATCTCGGTTGCCTTTTTCCGCCTACTTGTTGCTATTACGTTCTCTGTAGTTACCCTGGACTTCCACTGTTTCATTCAAACGACTAACAGGGCAGTCAGGTTGCTACTATCCCCAGATTTCAACCTTCACCATTAGCTCTGTTGATCATATCATATCCAAGAATAGAAGCACGCGCTTTTAGCATTTGGTTGTTTCATCATAAATAACATATACATACTAGCCTTACACTAGTTTAGCCTTTAATGTATTGCTTAACCTACAGACTTAACAATACAATTCCTCACTTCAATATTTAAGCCATGATACAGTAGTGTGTGTGTTATGCAACACACACACTACTGTTATTTATGTTGGTCTTTGAGAAGTTTGAGTGGAGGGGCTGATTAACCGTCACAAATTAATCAAACAGCATGCTAATATGCCACGATCACAACTGTAGGCAAACAATGAAGGTATGAATAAAGAAATATTCAAATTTATTCAAGCAAAGTTCTAGGTCAGTGATTCTCCCCTAGTGGGTCGAGACCCAGCATTTTGAGTCAGTCGCAGAGCATATGACAAACTTTAATCTTTGGAAAGAAGCCTGTGAATTAACTAATGTTTCAATGTTAATTCATGGTTCAATGGCTTACTTTTTCATTGAGTTTAGCCTCAATTGTTACAGCTTTTTGTTCGTTATGTTTTTAACAGTACATGAGGGCATTGTTGATTACTGAAATATTGGCAAATACTACTGATGCACCGATTGATCATTATCGGCCAATATACGCACTAAACACGTGATCGGTGATCGGCCGATCAATTTGAAATTTGCAGATTGCAGGAGCCGATCAAGTGACACAAAAACTGCTGTGCACAAGACGCGTCCGTCATTAGGTTCAGTCACTGAGACAGTAATTTTATCCTGCTTTAACATAATTCATCTTGACTCACAATAAAGGTAGCAGGCTTCACTTAACCATAGAAATAGCTTTTTGTTGATCTCGGTTATAGTATGCATTAGCCAGCCTGAATCTCACTGGGCTTCATTCTCCCCGTGTTCTTTGTTTTGATTTTTATGTAGGTTTGCGCTAAAAGTAGTAAACCTAGACTCGTCATTATTCACACATCCCCATGTTAGTTTAAACTACTGAAATATCTATAACTTGATACGACGAGGCTGCTCCCCACTTATTCCCTCTGCTTTATGTGAAACTAACTTGCTGCTCCAACGCTTTAATGGAAGATGAGCAAGAGCAATTTTCAATGACTCTAAATGGCGTACCAAAGCGTGATGTATAGCCAAACGATTGCAGCCATAGTACTTTCATGTCAACATAGTTCCTACAATGTGAGGCAAAGGCTTTATTGAAATATAGACTTTATAACAGCGCTGTCTGCTGTAGCTGGACTCGTGAGTGAAGCCGTAGACCGCTCTTCTTTCATGGGCATGGATGTCACAAAGAGTCTGTGTGTTAATCTGTTACGTCCCAGCTCGCTAGGGAAAGGGGAGGCAACATAAAACCAGATAATTTTGGTAAAGTAAAGTTATTTATTAACAAGGAACTTAGATAACCAACCACACACAAATAGAGGAGGCGAACTACAAAGGAAAAAGGTCCATTGGATGCTGTTCAAATCAAAGAAACAAATATAACCAAAGGAGGACTCCAAAATACACAGTTGGAACAGCACCCCTGCTCCTAGTGTCACTAACAAAGAAAAGGCTGCGTGTATGTTTCAGTATTTCTAAACTCTTACCCTGGCCCAGTCCCCAGGTAGCTAACAAGTGCCTCAGTTTACTCAACTTACAATCAATAACGTATCAACCACCATGAGTAAAGACAGCGGCGAGCTGGACAGTCGGGGCAGCGGCATAGCTGCCCCGACTGTTGAGCTGGCCAGTCTTTTGTGCTCTTCAGATCCTCGGCTTTCCGATGCAGGAACCAGTCACATCCGGGGAATTGCACATCAAAATTAACATATTGGCAGAACAATCACATGCGGGGAACAACACATGGTAATTTGCATACAACTATCAAACATAAGGAGGGTTTTACACATGAGGGCGGGGCGTCGGTCCACAGCCGTAACATATGCGAATACAGTACGCCTCCTTTGCATACTGGTTATTTGTGTTGTTTAATATTTTAATTGCAGTTTTGGCTCAATTTATTCATCCCAATGATACATTTCCAACTTGTTTCCGCGTGTGCAAAACTCTCTAAATAAATTCCAATAAATAATGAATGTAACCATAGGCTATCGCCAACTTGGTTGACTCCTTCAAGTCATAACACACGAGACCTGCAGCCTTTAAAGTGAAAGCCTATGTACAACGCGGTTGTATATCTGGATAATAGGCTTGCGCCAAATCACAGGAAGCAAAAAGTAGGATACAAATATATGCATCTCCCATGTAGCCTACACCCGAACGTTGCAGATCGCACCATATTCATAAACAATCCAGACACACGCTGTAAAATAAATTAGATTATTTATTCTATATACACATACATACATACATACAATAATGACCACATAATTAGTCATTATTTCTTCACAGGCACTTATTCTTCCCGGTAGCAGTCCTTTTCTCTGCCTGCGAATATTGATAGGTGCAGAGCGTATATCAGGTGATATACTGTTTATTTTGATTATATGTTGGATTACATCGGTGTTAGGTGTGTATTACCCATACAGTCCATGGAATTGTCTGTTTAAGCTCCTTTCCTTAGTGCGCAAGTGAGAATGTGTTGGTCTGATTCATTCCAATAAATATTAATCCCACTGATTCCTTCTCCTTTGTTAGTGATGTTAAATTAATTTGACGTTCCTTTACGTCTATACTAGAAACGGTCAGAAAACCGTGTGGTCACTCTTAATAAGTCCAAACCGAACTCGGCAGTGCTCTGTGTTTACATGCCATTGCGTCTTTTCTTTGGGGAACACAACGCATTTCAGTCGGCTCAACAAATTAACAATAAATAACGCTAACTAATTAAGAACACTTAATAATCGGCACACAATTATTTTCACAAGAAACATCCGATTAATATATATATCACTATAAAAAAATCTGTGATCTGTATCGGATCGGCCGATCACACATTAAAAAGATCGGTGATCGGGATCGGCCTAAAAAAAGACCTGATCGGTGCATCCCTAGTAAATACATACATTTTTTTTAATGCCTAATGACACATGTGGGTCCTGAGGCAAGACCAGTTGAGAACCACTGGTGTAGATAGAGCCGGAACCGCCATTAAAGTAAAATTGTAGCTGTAACATCCCCCCCTGTCCTTGCGGTGACGTGGTTATCACAGCGCATGAGGTATTCAGAGGCTAATGCTGGCAGGGGGCTGACGAGCAGGCTGACCTATCCATCACACCCCAGTTTGGATTCACTGACAATCCTCCGAGTGGAGGTGCACACATGTTGTGTTCGTAGGGTGGTGCTTTCACAAGAGAGACAGAGCAGTGTTTAGAAAAACATGGGCACAGTGAAGTGATTACGTCTCGTAGAGAAATATAAACACACAATCAGACAAACACAAAGACGCATGCACAATGCGCACACACACACACACACTGATGTTCACTTTCCGATGCTCAGGTATGCTATCATTGTCCTTTCAGTTGCTAGGTTACAGTTATATGCTTCACTGCTGAAACGATCAAATGAAAACAGATTTGTCATTTATTTTGCAATGTATATTCTCTCCCTATCCTCTTCTCTGCATCATAGATTATCACACTATATTTCAATATATGTGTGTTTCCTTGACTCAAATGGCTTTAACATACGACTAACGTATACCACTGGTTTCAATGATCTGACTCCCCCTGCAGGAGAAGCGCACCAATACCCACTTTGGAGGCATCTGTCTGTACCAGAAAAGGCTTGTTAAAGTCTGGGCTTTGGAGTAGAGCCCTGCAAGACTGTTTTCTTAATCCCGCTCCCGCCCGCTGTTAAGGTTCTAGCATCTGGTGCAAGGGGAACATGCCAGTAACCTTTATTTAAGTCATGTGTAGAAATGTACATAGCATCACCCGTTCTTTCTAGGAGATCATCCATATGGGGAAGAGGATAACAGTCAAAGTTAGTAACATTATTAACCTTTCTTATGTCCACACAAAATCTAACTTTCGCTGTGTCTTTCTAAGGTACAAGAATAACAGTACTAGACCAACCACAACAAGATGGCTTGATTACCCCAAGTTTTAACATAGAGTCTACCTCCCCCCTCAGTGTACCCATTAGTCTCTCAGGAATCCTATACATATGTTGGATGATCCAACAGCCTAATGTGATGCGTTTCCAGATCTGTGAGGCCTGGTTTTTCAGTAAATAAGTCAATGTGCTCCTCTACCACAGCTGAAACATCAAGCTTAAGTTCTTGGGATAAGTGGTGTAGTTTAGGCCACACAGTGGCATGACCACAAGGAAAACTTTCCTCCGGCTCATCCTGATCAAGCACCTTCTTGACGAACATGACTGGTTTCACAGGCCTCTCCTTCAATTCCTTAAGGAGATTAATATGAAATTATGTTTCTTCTTTCCCCTATCAGTAGTCAGTATCTCATAGGTTACCGGACCCATGCAGCGTGACGCCACATAGGGATCTTGTCCCCAAGAGAGCTGTTTGTGTTCCGATGAAGGAAGCAACAGCAACGTTCTCCATGGCGAGCAGTGTGTGTGACTCCAGCTTCTCCCTTATGTCCAACACATGCTTGAAGACACTCGGACTAGTTCCGTACACTGTCTCCTCTCAAGACTCTCTCAGCACGTCCAACGGGCCTCTTAATGTCCATCTATAGACAAGTTTGAAGGGGGAGAAACTGGTTGTTGACTGTGGCATTTCCCATTGACTGTGGCAGCCACGTATCCTAGTCCTTCCCTGTTTCAGGCACAAAACGGCGCAGCATTATCTTCAGGGTCTGATTGAAGCATTCTTCCACTGCCATCAGTCTGAGGGTGGTAGGGGGTTGTGCCCGGTATGTATGCTTCAACAACTCTGATAGAAAATTAGACCCCATATCCGTTATTATTTCCTAAGGGATTCCCACTCTAGAAATAAACTGACCCAACACTCTAGAAACTTGCTTTGCAGTAATAGAAGGCAATGGAAACACTTCTGGATATTTAGTTGTGTAATCACAGATTACTAATAGAAAACTATTGCCATGTGTGCTACGTTCTACTGGGCCCACAATATCCATGGCAATACGTTTAAATGGAGTCTATTACAGGCAATGGCAACATAGGAGCTCTGTCAGACATTTTATGCTTAGCAGTATATTGACATTGAGAAGAGGATTTATAATAATTCATTACAATCTGTACATCTGTATGCAAGCCTGGCCAAAAAAACTTTTTGTAATGCGTCCCTGTGTCCCCAGCTTGACCTAATTGACCAGCCATTGGGATTGAATGACCCAGTTGCAAGATTCTCTCTCTTTCTGGCACTGGCACCACTAACTGTGTCCCTCCATTCCCTTTCTGTAAAGAAGCCCTTTAACTATAGAAAATGTTCCCCTGGGTGACTGTTTATCTGGATTTGCAGCTTCTTGAAAAAGGTCCTTCAAAGTTGTATCCTGTCTCTGTATTTTCTCGAAAATCAATAGATGGGTCTTTCTTTACCCCGTCATTCGTTAGCTTCCTATGTGTGCCCGCATTCTTTTCTGCTCTGCGCTGCCGCCTAGATGCGGTAATCCGTTAATGCAAACTCCTCCTCACATATATTTGCATATGGCGCAACCCACTCCCTCTCTTGTGCGTAATGCTGCGCTGCCTTTCCCTTACTGCGCGTAATAGCAGCAGTCACAGGCACGGGAAAATGTTGTTCAAAATTTGGCAAGAATGTCAAATCATTTTCCCAAAATAACCTCATATGGTAATCAATCTCCCACCCCAAGTTTTAGAAGGTAGACCTGATCATTGACAGTAATCTGCACTTTAGCTGTGTTGTAAGCCTTTTCATCTCCGTGGACGCACTGTATAACCACTGGGTCAGCTAAACGAGCCGCATCCATTAAATTGGAATGCGTTTTAGCAACTGCCTGAGTCAATTAAAGCATTGGCAGATCGACCATTAACTTTAACTTTACACATAGGCTCTTCCTCTTCTGCATTGGCTTTCGAGTACAACAATAGCTTTTCCTAGACATACAGTGCGTTGTCTTGCGCCCTCGCTTCCCACAATTGAAACAAACAAGGGGTGGAGTGGTGTGTAGGCAAGGGCTGATGTGACCTGGACTGTCTACTGTGTGTGTAAGCTGGTTGCACACCCAACCCCACACTACCAATAGATCACCCAGACTCACCGGCTGCCATGAATGACGCTCCCCGCGGATCTCCCTCACCGATGTAGTTGAATGTCTCTGTCCATTGGCAGGCCTCCTTCGCTGTAACCGGATCATGCCCCTTCACCAAGACCCCCACCTCCGGTCTAAGGTTGGTCAGGAACTGTTGCAAGACGAGGGTTTCGATCATCTCTTCTTTGGACACTTCCTCTTGTTTCAACCAGTGCTTGCAGAGCTCTCTCAAGCGAGAATAAAGTTATTTTGGAGACTCTCCGCTTTTGCCGTTAATGTGGCGAAACTTGAGACGATAAAACTCAGTGTTTATCTCATACTTTTCAAGTATCGCCTTTTTCACTTTGTCGTAGTCGTTACACTCCTCGAAGTTCATTGCCATGTAGGCCTGCCGTGCTATTCTGGTAATAGCGCCCGCGAGCCGAATAGCCCACGTATCTTTATGCCACCAATACACCACTGCCATTCTCTCAAATGTATCTCCAATGTATCTCCAATGTGATGTTCAATGTCATCTTCATAAGTCAATCTGAGAATATTTTCTTCTCTTACAGGAGCAATGCCTACCAGATCAACAATCTGGCCTGCTGTGTTTTCTTCATGTTGTCTTTGCGCACACTGTGGTACCGGTCTCTCCACACGCACAGCCACCGGCTGCAGCTTTGGCAAGGCCTTTACCTCGTCCTGGCCCAAAAAAGCTGCTGGTTCGGCCTCCGGTGATGATTCTGCATGTGCCCGTGTTGGACACTCCATGTACGAAGCCAGCGATTCCACTCTTTGTTATAGATCGGCACTCCTGTTGTTCTACTGAGTCTCTGTTGCTCCATTAGACCATTCAACATGTTAGCCATTTTGCTCACCGCCTTGCCCAGGTCCATCTCCCTTTTCTTAGGCTTCGCACCTGCCTGAGGCATTGATGCAGCCGCATCTGGCGGTGGAAACTCTGGCATGTTTTTGAGTTCTCTTTGCATTAGCGTATTTTGAAATATGCGACCGCGTAAAATTCAAAAACCACCACTGCCACCATCTCTCACTCGTGTCCCTCTTGCCGAGCTGGAACCCGTGACCAAAAACGTCACCAAACGTCCACCACACACCATAGCGTTATACTATAGGTGTCCGGGAAGCCTAACCCTCACTCGGACGCGGACATTAAATACATCGCTGCTCAGACGGAGCTTCACCATCCACACACACACCGTAGCGTTAAACTATATGTCTCCGGGAAGCCTTACCCTCGGACGCGGGTATTAAATAAATTGCCGCTCAGACGGAGCTTCACCATCCACACACACCGTGGCATTATACAATAAGTGTCCAAAAAGCCCATCTTTCTCGCGGACACCGCAGTCAACCGCCCAAAAAGAGCTACACACGTCCACACAAACCGCGCCGCCGGTGCCCCTTGGTCGTGGCGTCAGACTACCTCGGAAAAGGTAGTCTGACGTCACAAAAAGAACGCCACCTGCCTCCGCAGCAGAGTGGAACGTTCACATAGTGTTTTGGGGAGAATGGCAAAAACATAGGATTTTACCCCTTTTTTCTCTAAATTGGGGACTTATTTCAGTAACAGTGATAAAATGGAATAGATTACTATGTTGACGATCAAATAAGAAAAATGACCACGTTTAAAACAAAAAAAAATTGGTTTTGGGTTCACTGGCTCTTTAAATACCCACATATAATAGAATATATATAATTACACACAATAGCATATAAAAAGAATATACTCAGCTACAGAATATACTTAGCTACAGATTATACTTGGCTACAGACCAGTCTATAGATAATCATAATAAAAATAACTAGGACTGCAAGCAGTCATGAGAGGTATTCACAGCCCACGCACCGCCGATCCAAGCGACCGCCCTTTTCAAGCGATTCACGGGGGCATGTCGTTACTCCTAGATGCAACTATGTCCCTGACAGAGGCCGGTCTTTTTTCTTCAGCACAGTCTTTTTTTACTCCCAAAAACCCACACAAACACGCGCACACACACACACTCACACACACACACACACACACACACACACACACACACACACATTGGTTTAATAGTAGATGCCATTTTTGTGTTTTGGTGCATTACGCTTAAGAGCAATTACTGTAATTTACACTGTGACGTCATGAAATTAGATATCGACACAAAACTTTATCCAC
>OOFG01102488.1:0-12324 GCA_900323295.1 Molva molva | reverse complement strand
CCATGTGTGCCACTCACACTCATGCCTCATGCTGATTGGTCGCAGAGGCTGAGGTTGTTGCTGTGCCTGCAATGCAGAGAGTTGACTATCTCTCTCTCTCTCTCTCTCTCTCCACGACGGAGGGAGAAAACAAGAGGGCGAAGAGGGGATGGAGAGGAAGGGATGAGTTTGGAGGGCGGATGGAGGAGTAGATGGGCTTTAAAGACACAGCAGAGCTGGATTTAGTGCACGTATCGCCACTGCCAACAGCACTAAAGGGAACGTTTGAAAGACTTTCTCTGTAAATACAAATGATCCTGTACGATGTGTAAATTCCCTCCTCGGACGTTACGGCGACTGCCTGCTAAGGCAAAAACAAAAAAATAACTGACTACAGTATTTCAACTTTACTATATAAAGACTATATTAATGTGGGGGGGTTCTGCTGGCCTGAGTGGAGCTTAGTGTGCGTGAGCATGTGTTGGTGTGAGACGAAAATCCTTTCCAGCTGTAGTTGCTTTGTCCGTCGGTTGGAGAATACACACACACACAGGCACACACACACACACACACATAAACACACACATAAACACACACACACACACACACATAAACACACACATGCACATAAAACGCAAATCAATTGCATTTCCTATTTAATCCTATCGTCTCCAGTTCTCTCTCTCTCTCTCTCTCTCTCTGTCACACACACACACACACACACACACACTCACACACACACTCACACACACACTCACACACACAAACATACACAAATGAGTGCATAGCAACAAACACACCCACAGACACACATATACACACGTGATCACGTACAACAGAAGTCAGTGATTCAAGTGTGTGAGGAAAACAGAGATCTCTCTCTCTCTCTCTCTCTCTCTCTCTCTCTCTCTCTCTCTCTCTCTCTCTCTGGGACACAGGGTCATAACTCACCTTAGTGGAGGGAGTGGGCAACTTTAAATGTCAGCATTATTTCTGCCAGCCCTACGTTCACTGTAATGACACACAGCTTTCTCGTGTGTGTGTGTCCATCTCTCTTCTTCGTATTCCTTCCGTCAACTCTCTCTCTCGCTCTCTCTCTCCCTCTTTCTCTTCCTCTCTCTCTCTCTCTCTCCCTCCCTCTTTCTCTCTCTCTCTCTGCCTCTCTCCCTCCTTCCTCTGTCTCTCTTCCTCTCTTCACCACTTTTAATGACCATTAAGATCGGCAAAAGAACATTGAGTGGGACTACTGCAGTATAAATATTCAGGCCGCAATTGGCTAGAAAGACGATGATAGAGGGACTGTGGCACTGACTAACTGAGGGGGAAAGGAGAAGAAAGAAATAATGAAAGGAGGAAGGTTGGAGTATATATGGAGCAGGATAAACCCTGTTTTAATAAACCATGTTTTTGAAATGTCACGTCAACACATGCACCCACACATACACACACACACACACGCACACATACACAGATATGATTCACACATAAACTTTATATAAACAGCATCATCGATGAGAGAACCACAACCCCCTCCCCCCAAGGTCACATGACGGGAGCATCGTACGAGTACGAGTACAAGTACATTGAAAATCATGACCATTTAAAAAGCCTGGCGTAGCTCAAGGCCAACCGGGGCTAAAGGGAATTTCCCCAGCAACCTTAATGAGATCATATATGACGTGGTACATCAGAGGGCCCACAGCCACGTAAGGGACACCTTTAACAGCATGTCGTCTGTGTGGGAGGAAATAATAATGATAGTGAATTTCAGTCATTCGAAGAATACAAGGGGTGACGTAGTATTATTATGATTTAAACAAAGTAAGCCAGAACAGGAAATACTGACACATTATTTATTATAACTAACCACACGAAGTACCCTGTTTATTTCTCCAACTGGTTTTGAGCAGCACTTTATTGTTTACTTGTACAAGGGCCCATCGGACAAAGGATGACTCGGACCCCTTCTGCCTTCCAACAGAAGAACCGGACAGTTGCCCTTCAGAACCTGCGAAGAGAACACGGTTTTCCTCGAGAAGTAGAACAAACGTGCGCCTCTTCCTAGATTCAGACCGTATTTTAAAAAACAATGCACTTAAAATTGTCCTTTTCCATCCTCTGAACGGGCCAAAAGTGTTGAAGGGCATACTGTTGCCTGATAAATCAAGCAAAAAAAAAAGCAAAATAACGATTTTATTTTTTTAAGTGCCATTAAAGTAATTTCAGTTAACAGTATTCCTTACTCGTCTGTCTACGGATATGCGGACACACATTGCCTCAATTTCCTTCACACTGAATGTTATTTATTTTTTGGTTGCCTTAACGGTTAGAAAAAAGGTTCATGCTTCAACCATCTCAATGTAACTGACCTTGAATGCTAAGTACAGAATTTGAAGATCTGTTTTTAAACTACTTTGTAATGCAATGGCACAGAGCCGATTTGTATTGTAAATATGTATGTATGGATATCACTTCTTTCCTTAAACATGTATATTATCATAACGTAATGTATTCTCGGATATCCAATAAATGAATTGATGTGTGTTTTCCAGAGATGTGTAACAATAAAAGTGGTTCATGGGCAGACCTTCAAATCTAAAAACGCATTCTAATGCATCGCCAGGTTTGCTTGTTTGTTGGGGTGAAATATGTTTTTATTTCCATATCTTTAACATAACATGTCATGTTTTGTTCAGTCTTTTCACTGTGTGTCTGTCATTGCCAAAAACTGCCATTCTGGAGGATCTTGAATACAATTGTATGTGAGTGAATGTATTGAATGATTCTATTCACGATCACGTTTAGACTCTAGGCCCTACTGTGGATTAAACAAGCAAAAGCACAAACTGATTTCTTGTTTTGGGAAAGGAGCTGCACTGTACCTTCTATGTAAATACTGTACATATTCAAGCGGAAGGTAAGAGTTTTACTCATTGATTCGGAACGGGACTGTGATTTGACGAGTGGGGGTGTGTGTGTGTGTGTTTTGTTTTTGATGCTGTTGTTAATGAGACGTGAGTACTACAGTAGTAGCTTGACTGGCTGAGTGAGCTCAGCCCTTTTCCTGATGTTAGAGTAGTAGAGGGTTGCAGGCCTGAGCCTTTTCACTTGACTGATGCCTGCTGATTTTTTTGCAGTTGCTAAGACACCGCTGTTATAATAACTGTTTATCCTTGGGGAACTGCTATTAAATGGCATTATATTACCGACTGTTGATGTTGTCTAATTGTGTGTAAGCTATTGAAAGGATGTTGTTGTGGAAGTGACATTGTGACAGTAAAACACTTGAAACTTCTTATTATAGCACAGCGTTGTAGTTGGTTTAATTCAGCTGATGAGAGAGCACACAACACATCCTGGGCAGCTTGCCTGGGCATTCTCTGAAGCTACTCTTCAGAGGGTGATCAAAGATTGCATATAGTCAGCCTGCAAACATGGGGTGTCGTTATGCATTCATTTACATTTAGCAGACGCTTTTATCCAAAGTGACGGTTCATACACACACATTCACGGCGGAGTCAACCATGCAAGACAAGGGAGCAGTTAGGGTTAGGTGTCTTGCTCAGGGACACCTCGACACTCAGCTAGGAGGAGCCGGGGATCAACTAGCAACCTTCTGGTTACAAGGCAACCCGCTCTACCTCCTGAGCTAAGCTGACCCCCCATTCAACATGAATGTCTATAAATGAAAGCTGACTGAGATAGAATGCTGTGACTTAAGACAATGGTGACATAGGATGCTGACCTATGGACCTCATTAGTATTTTACAAAGCTCCCCACTAACAGGTCATTTAAAAGCTAAGACGAGCACAGCTCACAAATACTACATTTTCCACCACATTCCACCCTTTTGATTCTAATTGAGTAATTCATCTATATCAATTAGAACATTTTCTTTATAAAGTCTTCTTTACAAAGCTCACTATGAAAAGTACTCAAGGCAATGTCTATACGTGGATGACAACGCATGTTGGACGTACTGGAAATGCGTTGTTGTGGGGATTGTAAAAGGATACTGCTACTGAGCTCCGTGTGGAACCTGTTGACCAACCATCTTCTGTCTTCTGGAGGCAGAGGTTACTAGCGCATGACTCACCCGAGGAGAAGCACCTTTACTGGGCTCTCAGTGGGTGGTCTTCTGCAGTGGTGATGTTACAGTCCTTCTACAGAGATAAACCTTGGGGCTTTGATCTCGTTATTTAAATAATGTGTCCCGTTACTTAATATTTGTTAGGATCCCTCCAGGATGTCCATAAGCAGTGCTCTTGCGATGTAGCATCTTCACGTTTACATGGGGACACTTCAGGAAAACTAGAAACTAAAGTAAATGATCAATCATTACAATACGTGAGATGATCCTGTCTGTGTGATATCTCTACATGTGTTGTGTGTGGCACAAATCGAACTATTTGTACAATCATTGCTGCATAGGAAGGACAATTTTTGCATATGAGAGCACAAGAAGTGTAATATAAATAATTGTGTGTATAAGAAGAGAAAAAGAATCCCAATACATATTAACATAATTAACCATTCTCTACAATCCCCCCTTTTGACACATGGTCCTTACCAAGTGCAGACCATTCTGCTATTAAAGGAATATTGTAAACAATTTCTAAGAGGGAAACTGCCAAATACAAATCCCAGTGATCAACCCAAGTCAAGTCAAGTCATGTCAAGTCAGTTTCATCAGAGTTTCACCGGCCACATTTTACAACACTCCCTAACCCAAAGCAGGGAAGCATTGTCCCCAGCTCCAAACACGTATCTGCTATCAGTGTAAAGGGTACCTGATTGTCCTTCTGCTAAACGACAAGCGCTAGTAACGGGAAACCATCCAATTGTAATTTGTGTTTTGAGACTTTGTGTCCATTATAAGCTAAAACCATAAAATCTAACTAAATTAAATAATACAGCACTGGTGTCTTTAATGCATGCTTGTTCTGATGGATAACAAACTAATAAATCATTGTATTAGTGTGGGCTGGCCGGCAATTCCTGATAACCTCTGAGAATACGTGTCACTCAGCAGCGCTTCAAGTTAGGCGAAAGCAAGCCAATGCTGTGATTGTGGTTCTACTGAGTTGCTAAAAACGCTTTAGCAAATCAATAATAGCTTAAATTGAGGGGAGTCAGCAGGAATAGTAGACAAAATACTGACAGGTTAAGAATCTGTTATTAGATCCTCCAATCACAGCGTCTTGTCAGGTTCACTTCTGGTAGAATTGGTGTATTGCATGGAGGGTCAGAACATGGACCAGCGATGCCTGACTGTAATATGGAACCAAACACTGGTTTTATCCCTGCATGCGCACCAGGCCTCAGCGGCTATAGCACCTCACAGGGAGAGATTTGACTTCCATCCTCCCTTAGCACTCAATCTTTAACTTCCCCTGAAGCTGCAGCCTGCATTCCTACACGTTTCAACATTTTTCTTCCTTCTCTAACTACTTTCCCCCACACTGTTCCTGTGGACGATCTTCAGAACACAAGCCTGTGCGTTATATTTCTGACTGTATGATCTACGAGACAAAGAATTTACTCACCACAGATTTTCAAACTGGGAGGAACTCTACGCCTTTTCAGTTTTGTCAGAAATCCCTCATGTCATAGATTTAACCATTTGTTGCATTAAATGGTAATACACTTTAGTTTGGATGTACGGTTCACTCTTTTATTGTGCTCCCTGCTGTATGATTCAAAGCATGACATACAGATGTCAGATACAGCCTACCAACAGTTGACAACAAGGAACACTATACAATTCCCCCATTGGGTACATCTCAGCCCATTGTAGGTACATTACAACATGGAACAGAATCAAAGCAGGTGGAGGCTGGGGTGGTGTTGGGGGACATCCAGCTCAGTACACATAACTTCACAGAGGGAGTGTGCGTGTGAAATGGAAGGCCTTAAAGTGACAGCCGATCAGTGTTCTTGCGTATGATTGGACCCTGATAAGCTGTCAGCTGATAGGGTTAGGGTTAGACTTGAGTGTCCCCGCAGAACTAGCCACGGCCATTTCCTCAACATCACTTCCACTTACCATTTACGGAAATTGTTTTTTTCTTTCTTGTTCTGCATTACTCACACCCTCCTTTCCAGGGCTTTAGCTCATTTCAACGTATACCCTGAAACCCTGTTATTTCCAGGGCTTTAGCTCATTTCAACGTATACCCTGAAACCCTGTTCTTTCCAGGGCTTTAGCTCATTTCAACGTATACCCTGAAAACCCTGTTCTTTCCAGATTTGACTTTGTTGACCTTTGGTCTGACTGTATTTGTCAACCATGCATTCTACTCACATTCTCCTCCTGGTATCAAACCTTTTTTGTATCATTTTGAGCAAATTTTCGACCCCATATAAAGTATTGGTTATTTTTTCCTCTGACTATTATGGATTTGTCTATCCACAATCTTTGTCCTATTTACAATTTATTGACACATATTTACCCCTTGGTTATTCTTAATGAATGTTACCTTTTACTCTGACTTACTTTAAATTATTCTTATCTAATTATATTTACCGTAGTTATGTAGCCTATATATATGTATGTACTTATTTAGCTACGGTATACATTTATAAATAAATATATGTATTTATATGATCATGTATTTAGGCCTATTTTTTGGCTATTCGTTTATTTAACTACATACTTATTTATATATATATTTATTCACAAATGTATCTATGCAGTTCCCAGATCAGCTGCATACGATTCCCAGAATCGTTGCCTTACTGCTGTTTCCAGAACACACGATACTCCCATCTATGTAAAAAGACTAAGACTACTTAGTCCCAGACTTAGACCAAGTCCAAGACAAAGATTTAGACATCTACAAAGTTAAGTCCCAGACTATAACTATTTTCCTTTGCCATACACAAGAGTGTTTCTCTCAAAAGATCAATTATCTTTTGAGAGTAAAACAGTTGAAACGTGTGGTTACTTAATCCATCTGAATGAGACAGCACACATCCTTCAGCAGCTTGCCTGATCTCTCTGAGCTACTCTTCAGAGGGTGGTCCTTTATGATCCCATTTGGTCAGCCTGCAAATATGGGGTGTCGGTATGCATTCGACATGGAAGTCTGAGTGACATAATATACTGTGACTAAGACAATGGCAACTCATAAGAGGCTGACCAAGATAACATATGGACCTTATTTGCATTTTACAAAGCTCCCACGAATTTACAAGTTAAGGATGTGGGACTTGACTTACTGATGAATAGTTATGATATAATTTTTTAACTGAACTCTTTGATATTTCTGGTTGCTGTTATATTATGTTGGCCTATTTACATTTTATTTGAGTCAATTATTTTTCCGCCACCAGAGGGTGCTGAACAGTGGTTCTGATTGTTTCTGGTTTCGCTTGCAAGGTTCCACGTCCAAACATGCCCTCCCGTGTGTTTATTGACTGAAGATTACCGGCTGCCTGACACTCAAACATATTTTCTATTTAGTTTTATTTGTCAAAACCTATGATGGAAATATAAGAATATCACTTGCTCTTTATTTTGATTAGATGCTTTTGAACAGCACACAAAGACAAATAAGGTAAACTAAAGGTTGAATAGGTGAAATATCATCTATTTATATTGTGTGTGTGTCTGTGTGTGTGTGTGTCTGTGTGTGTGTGTGTGTGTGTGTGTGTTTGTCTTATTGCCTGCGTGTCAGGTATGTGTTTCCTCTCGTCGAATTTCCTCTCGACGACAAAGATTTAAACAGAAAGTAGTAACTTACTGAATCCAAACAGCAGTTTGTGGTAGCGATCCATTCAGATATGAGCAAAAGCAGGTGTGCATCAAAGGTCAGCCTGGTCATAGGTACCACCCAGTATTTCAGAAGCAAGCTTGCATGTATGGGTGTATAACAGAAAATAAACACAATCAAGTTGGCTGTTACTATGCCAACAATACGATTCTTCTCCTTAGAGTTATCGTTCTCCCTCAACAGGATGAATATGATCTGGCTCGAACAACAGACAATGATCAATAGTGGAACGAGAAAGCCTAGAGTTACCAGCAGTGCGAGGAAATCTGGTCGGATGGAGTCTTCACACCTTTCAAAACAGGTCAACAGTTTTTCAGGGTGGTTATCCGAGCTGTAGCCAACACACAGAGCTATAACCAACACCCAAATAATCAAACAAACTACAGTGGCCCTGTTTTTGTTCCCCCGTCTGTATCTGTGAGGAAACTTGACCAGCAGGAAGCGATGCACACTGAGGGCTGTTGTGGTCAGGATGCTGGAGTACATGTTGACGTAATGGATGGAGATGAGAAAAGTGCACAGGTAGGTTTTGCTCAAACAGTGGAAAGCGTTGACAATCCTGAACGGGAGGAAAACGATGAGCGCGAAGTCGGCTAAGGTCAGATTGAGCATGTAGACGTGGGTGTCCGTCCACGCGTGACGTCCTCTGATGAAGGCCCACAGAGCCATGGTGTTCAGCAGCAGGCCAAGGATGAAGAGCGGGGTGTAGCCTATACCTTGAAGCTGGTCCACGTGGCACGTGGTGTTGCTGTTCTGACACATACTTGTCATCATGTCGAGGTTCTGGTTCTTGAAGTTCCCTTGGGGATATACAGTTTTTATAGGCTATTATTATTTTCAGGATTCATCGTTTTTATTTTCAGCACCGTCTGACCCCATAAATGACTCCTCAATGCTGATAGCTCCACATTGCATTCATAATTCAACAACCAAACACAAAAGTTCACTTTAGTTTCAGGTTGACACAGAATCACAAATGACACACAAAACAGGGGATGAACAGCGTAAGTGTGAGTTTCTCTGTTTGTGGTGGGGGGGGCACGCATGGGGCACACGTGTGATGATACACACACAACAAAAAAATCAAAGCCAATTAAAGTTATCCCTCATTTTAAGAATTTGAAAACATTAGCATTGTTACATTTCCACAAACATTGAGATACACTGTAATATTCTGCAATCCATTTTGAGCTTAGAGTTCTGAAGTTACGCTTCAGTAAAAGTGAACTGAGGCAGTTAATATAGCAGTTTTTAAAAACATCCACCCAAGTAACAAGAAAGAAATCCTTACCCCTCTCTGCCGGATCCGTCTCACCAAATCAAGGACAGATTAAGGTAACCATTCACACGTCGCCTACGTGTGACTGAAACTTCTGAAAGCTTTTCATAAACCAAAAAAGGAAGTTAACCTTATATGTGTGAGGCGACCGCATGCTGAGTGTCAGATAAGCGTCAACACATCACGTCTTTCCACTCAGAACACGTAGGCCACTTTGCATACGCTTTGGCTCAATGTAGGTTTTATTTTTTCTATGCATGGAAACCTTCGTGACAAGCAGCATCGTTCTGAGATGAAGCTGAGCCTAATCAATTGTATGAGATCTCACGTCTACTTTCCTTCATTCTTGCGTGGTTATCTCCTGTCATTTATTTCCTCTTCACTTTCATCCAGAGGGACTCACAGTGAGTTCAGAAGATACATGTCATGAAGGAGCAGGTTAGGGCTGATGGCTCCATCGCAGATGAGTCAGGTAGGCTGGAGGACCTGGGTCTTGGGTGCTCTTCAGCTGGAAAAGTAAAACACGCTTACTACCCACCTCCCATTTGTTCCACATCTGCCGTATGAAAGACACAATTTACAGCACAAAGGGGTGAATTAGTAACACAGGGTCAGAACAAAACACAACAGCAAGGTCAGAAGCTGTAGGGCTTCAGCAAGCCCATGGAGGGACATTGGAAAACCAAGAGTGTCCTGCTGAAGGAAGAATATTAATATATGGAACGCACAGGCTCTGTGACAGTATGTGGCATTCTAAATGATTCTGTGGGGTGTACAGTGGAAGAACAGTAAAACGACAGAGACAGAGAGACACAGAGAGAGACAGAGGGGCGAGACAGAAAGGAACAGAGACGGTCAGAGAGGTAAAACTCCCAAGTTGTGGCTATGCGGGTTTTTGCTTTTGACATGTGTCAGGTTGTAAAGATGGCTGAGATAAATACAATTTGCTCATACACAGCTGAAATGCTGTAATTTAGTATTGTGAAAACCCTTTACATATGCTATTGAAAAGCTCTCACACATAACCCTGAAATATGGTCATACACATGCTGAAGTGCTCCGGTTGGGATCTTACTATGTTGTATGAAAGGATTTCGATATGTTGTATGAAAGGATTTCAGTCGTAATGGAAATCATTTCACTTAAAATCGAAGGAGGTTGAGGCATGCTATTCTGAGCAATTATAGTCCACAGTTCACAGTTCAGTGACCGAAACTGCTGCAGATAGTGACCGCCAAACCATCTGCAGCAGTTTCAATTTTAGCGTCTGCGCAGACAATTCGAACGCGTCCCACCGTTCTTGGTAAAAAACCCAAGCTCAGCAAATTGATGATTTCAAAAAATAGCCGGTTGTGCGCATGGGAACATATTTAGAGACTTGTTATTTAGAGACTTGTTGCTGTCAGTTGCCTCGTCAACTTGTAGAGCAAAGGGTATTTTCTACATGTTTATCCATATAACGTAATAGTCGCCGTGGTGCGCAGTTTGTGCGCAGACAGTTCACGCACTGCCATGGCATTTATAGTCGCCGTGTTGCCCTAAATAAATCCTTTAGGGCAATCCTACACGCAGTTCGCGTGCTCGTCTTGCGGAACTCTGCGACACGTATGAACCGTGCTCGAGGCCCGCGATTACATCCTTTTTAGAACACGCCGGCTCGTGCAGTAATGCACGACGACTATAGTTTGGCACATTGGTGCATTAGCGCGTGCACCAATTTACAGTTATTGTGTGCAACAATATTAAACGGATCTGTCTCTATGGGCAGGTAAGACGCGCATTGTCTGTCAGCATATCTTTGGGTCCTTTAAAATACTGCTGCAGTGTTCTGACTGTAGCCACATGATTTCAACTGCTTCTTAAATGCCGAGCATGGATATTTTATTTTTATCTTTTTTATTAAGAATACTAGTTTTGTCTCAGAGTTGTACATGGTTACTGTTCGTGTGCTTACAGTGAGATGCTAGCCCAAGGCTTACCATATTTTGCGTTAAAGACTATGACATCACATTCTGACATCACCCTTTACATGACAACAAAAGGATAGGCAACAACTAATGTATTTGCAAGTCACTAGGTATGGTTACGTTAAGAAATAATGGCTCGTCTAGCTCCTTTTAATACGGTTGCCTATAAGTGCTTCGAAGTGCTTCACGACGGTAAATAATTCAAATAAGAAAAACAAGCGGGACGCAATTAAGGCACAAAGATTAAAACGAGTTAACAAAACATCGATTGCAACTGAAACGGCGTTGGAGAAAAACCAAGCGCTTGACGAAAAGAGGAAATAAGAATGAAATAGCTGAGTCTGATGACATTTCTCAAAGCAGGGAGCTGCCTGCGAGTGTGTGCGTCTGAGGTTATTCTCAAAGCAGGGAACGTGTGTTCAACCACCAGGCAGGGGCCATCAACACAAACCGTCTTTTTTTCTTTCATTTTCAGCCAGGGTGTGAGACTGCGACATTTCCCACGGGGGAATATGGCCTTTATTCAAATCCCTTTCAAATCAACCCCTGCCTGTCACAAAGAGTGACAGGCAGCCAGTTCAAAAACAGCTGTGTATAGAGACGTGATCCCAGTTGTAGTTGTTGTTTTGCAGATCATGAAATGCTCTACTAGAAGTACCTGGTACATCAAGCACCTACACTGCTTGATGAGTTCATCATCTACCTAATGTGTACCAATGTTGTAGTTTATGTCTTTATCGTTTATTCTGCAACCGCTGCAAATTGAACTATCTGACATGGAGGGTGAACGATGACCAAATGATGACCTTATGACTTAACGAGTACCTAATGATGACCTAATGAGTACCTATGACATAATGATGACCTAATAATGACTTAATGAGTACCTAATGATGACCTAATGAGTACCTATGACATAATGATGACCTAATAATGACTTAATGAGTACCTAATGATGACCTAATGAGTACCTATGACATAATGATGACCTAATAATGACCTAATGAGTACCTAATGATGAGCCAATGAGTACCTCATGTTGACCTTATGAGTACCAAAGGTGACCTAATGATGACCTTATGCTGACCTATTGAGTACCTAATGACGACATAATGATTACCTAATGGTGACCTAATGAGTACTCCAGTGTGTTCCTATACACACATGTATTTTAAATACCTTTTGAAGACTCATTTGCTTTTTAAACATTCTAGTTATTTTTATAATGTGAAACATGTCCCTCTCGATCTCTCTCACTCTACCCCTCCCCACCTCACTGTGTTCATTGCAGAGCCTGATGGTGTTTGAATGTTGAGTGCACAC
>OOFG01102468.1:0-10339 GCA_900323295.1 Molva molva | reverse complement strand
CTGTCTCTTGCCAAGCGACATCCAAAACTAACTGGGAGAACCTCTGATAGTCCAAGAGAAAGAGATCAGAAGATGGTCATTTCTCGACGATAACCTCTTTGTAGTGTATATTGGATCTCCAGGGCTGTAAAAGGTATCTACGATAACCTCTTTGTAGTGTATATTGGATCTCCAGGGTTGTAAAAGGTATTGTATCTACGATAAGCTCAGTGTAAGGGATGACCAGGACACAGTTGCTACTTTACATGAGGTTTATTTTCAGCTCTCAGATGGCTTCTTATCCTAGTACACGCATTTACTGCAAGCAATTATCAAATGGAAAACTATGAAACACAAAGCAGATACATCCAAACAACAGGACAGTGAAACCACCATCCATATTAACTACACATTATGAAGATGCACAATGGAAACAAAACTTGGCGTTGACGTTGGACGAACTGACACAAAATTCTAGTGAGGAATACCAGTATAATGGTGCTATATGTAGTATAAAAGTATAAAAATTAGAAAACATGAGTAAAACAATACGATTGTACTCACATTTGACTCAACATATTGGTTAACCTATGCCAAAAATAACAACCAACTGACTTTCCTTCACCATCTCCTATTGCAACTGGAGTCCCTGCCTTAACATTGAGGTCGTGAAGCCTGCAAAATCACATTCAAGTTATTCAAAAGTCCATCACTAAAACCCACTACTCCTCCTCCTCTGCATCCTCAAACTCATCCTCCTCAGGCAACCCAAAGTCCATCTTAGAGAGGACCGCCTCCACGTGCTCCGTGGACAGGGTGAAGTGGTCCATTTTCTCGAACCCTGGCTCGGGCCTCTCCTCTCCCAGGGAGGCCTTGGCCGCGTCCTTGGTCCGCAATATGAGGCCCTTGGAGGCCAGGAGGAACTCGGCGGCGCCGCCCTGCTCCAGGGCCCTGACGGCGGTGTCCGTGAGCTCCGAGCTGGCCAGCAAACGCTCGCCGTAGCGCTGCGCCAGGGCCCTCAGGGCCGCCACCTTCTGGTCCTGCTCTTTCCCGATCTGCTCCAGCATCAGGCCCTTGCGCTCCTCCAGCACAGCGTAGAGCAGGTCGAAGCGCTCGGCCAGGCCCTGCTTGGCCCGCTGGGAGTTATCCTGCACGGCCCTGCAGGAGTCCTCCATCTGGTGGAGCAGGGCCTGCAGGCGCCCGTTGCTCGCGACCAGCGTGTCGATGGCGTTGCTGAGTTCAGCCTTCTGGGCCTGGTAAACGCTGCACAGGGGCGACACCTCGCAGTCCTTGTGCTGGCCGAACACCTTGCACATGGAGCAGGTGGGCACCTGGCAGGTGATGCAGTAGATGTTGATCCTCTCGTCCTCGTGTTCCAGACACAGGGGCTCCTTGGACTCCTTGGGCTTCAGGGACGGCTCCGGGTTTCCCCCGCCGGTGTTGCTGCCCTCCTGCTGCTGCTTGTAGATGTCGATGATGTTCTCCACCAGGAGGTTGCGCTGCAGCCCATGCACGCCGTGGCGGTCCAACACCACCTCGAAGCGGCAGGTGGGGCAGCGGAAGACGCCGCCGGAGAAGCGGTAGGGGTTGCGTGAGTCGTAGAGATCGCTGGCACAACTACGGCACAGGTTGTGCTGGCAAGGCAGGATGACTACTGGCTTGGTGAACATTTCCAAGCAAATGGGGCAGCTAAGCTGCTTCTCAAGGCTCTCCATGGGGCTGGGGGGACGGACCACCGACCCGCTCCTCTGGACGTCCATGACTGAAATACTGAAAGGCTTCTTCCTTGCACCACGTCCCAAAACAACCGTCTTCTTTCTTCGGTGGTTCTATGAATCTCTGTTCAGCAGCAAAAAGGTCTCCTCTCCTTCGGCCTCCAGTAGAAAGTGGAAGGCGGGCGGAGATGCTGGCTGTGTTGCTAGTGTGTTGCTGTCACTCTCAACGTGCTCGCTTTCGGTTCTGGCTAGGAGCTAGCAGCTACCGCGTCCTTTATAGTGACCCTGCGGAGGCAGTGACACCCGACACCTCCCGACCGGGGCACACATTCCTCCCGGCCGGCCGGCCAGGGATCTTTTCGGGGAAACATGGCCCCTGCCCACTGGCTGCTCGTGTCACATGTTGCAGCGCCATGTCTGCTCCCCCGGTGACGGAGCCATGAGGCTCTGGGGAGATAAACAAGGCCCGTGTGACCAGGGTGTCCGTGAGGCAGTGGCCCACCAGGGAATGTTGAGCGGTGGGTGAACATGTCCTGGTCCACACACCCGTGACTTGCTGTTGTTGTTGTTGAGTTTCCACACAGATATTTTGTTACGTAATAATCCGGCCTCTTTGTCGAACCCCACAAATTTCTTCATCTATTTCTAGCTGTTGTTCAATATCACCTTCAATGTAGTGCTCAGCCCCAATACTCTGATAATGGGTTTTATATTTAGATATTCAAATCTTAAGAAAGGATTCAAATGCTTTGTTTGTTTTAAAATAATTTTAAACACAATCAAAAATCCCTTTTAAATTTAAGATCAGACACGTCTATTGATCATGTGTACCAAATTGTGTGTCATTTGGGGCTGTGGTTATTTAAAATAACATTTTTGAAGATTCCCGAAATTTTCACTGTACAGATAAAAAAAACCTAGACAGACATTATGGGTCCAAGAGGCAAAAAGGTTCAGCATGCGAAATAAGGCATGTACACCAAGTTTCTGAATTTTTTATGCGGCGGGGCGAATTACAGCGCCCCCTATGGGCAGAATGGTACCAGATTTCTGGGAGACCAGCTCCCGGGATCCAAATATGGTGGAGAAATGTCAAAACTTCACACATTCCACCACTGAGATATGGGCGCTGCAAAATAGAAATAATAATTCCCACAATAACAATAGGTATCCAGATACACTGTGAATACCTAATAAAACTAACAATTACAATAGGGTGCTTTGCACTTTGTGCTTGGCCCCCTAATAAGATGAATTAAATGTTCTAGGGTTCTCCCCAGGATTTTGTTTCCATGGTGGCGCTCCCACTACTCAGTTTCATCCTGATAAATAAGAGGTTGGGGCCAGCGGGGGGTTCATGGTTTTAGAAGGATTTTAATAATGAATATATTTAGCAGCTATTTCAATGTTTAAACGAGGCTAAAAGATACCGAAAAGCTCTACCTACTAATGATAACTTAAATAAATGTATTAAACATGTGTAGAACAGGCAGTGATGTTTCTCCTTGGCGATCTGTCCCCCACAATAGCGCCAGTGAGATTTATCGGCGGGTAAACAGCACTAGTCCTGCTGGGCAACTTCCTCTAATCGTTGCACGATGCTCAAACCAGCGATTAGCTTTGTGGTAATTGGAAGTAGGCCTACTCTCCTACTATGGAAGCCGTGTGTCTTTGGAAACCTTAGGCTGCACTGAAGCTCGCCCCTAGCCGAGTCGGACTCGGACCGATGAGTGGAAAGAAAGCCACTGACGTCTACGCAGCAATCCTACGTGATGTTGAAGTTTAGCTTTTTGTGTTATTAAAATAACACTGTAGAAATTGGAAGGAAAAACGATCAGTTAATATAAACACGATTCTGCATCGTAGGTCTCCACGGGCTAGGAATCTGGCAGGGAAGTAAACGCACTGTGAATTGACTTTGTACATTTCCTTCCCGAATATTCAAATATTCGTTTGAAAACCAAACGATTATTCGAAGCTTGAAATTATATATTTGGGCAAGAGTTATTATACAAGAGTTATTATCATTCTTATTCAGTTATATAACATAGTTATTCATTGTTACAATAATTTAGCTTTTGTTCAAGGGGACTTTTGTTCAAGTGAGACAATGAAAGCATGCAACTAAAATGGGAGCAACTCATTTTACTTTTTAATAGACCAAAACAATTATTCAATATTATTTAAAGTTAATGAAAGTAAACTAGAATGAATGTATTAAGTAAACATCAATAACTGCTGTACATAGTACACTATTCTCTCATGAATTCAACTCAACCAACCTTTGGAGCAGGCCACCTCCTGGTCATAATTGGGAGTCAAACCAATACACTAGGGCTGGACCATATGATATCAAAGGGCTATATCCTGATATGTTCTTTTATATTGATCGATAAGTATCACGATATTTAATAATAATGCTTAATTTACAGTTGTAAGAGTATTCTCCTCAGAACCCTAAAGTAACCACAAGGTTAATTATGGTTTCTAATATACTATTTATTTATTATCAGAAATCAATATGTAAAGAACTGCTGTGATTCCCATCACATCAAATGCCTTGTTTCAAACGTCTCTCAAACATTTTAGAGGTAGTATGCTGAACATTGATGAAATAAAATAATAAAGATGTAAACAACTGCTAGAGAGAGTAAAGCTGAGGGAGTGATGTTCAGGCAGTGCGTACTTAGCATCCATGACCCTCATTAGCTTCTTGAAGCTCTGTTTTTCAACCGTGCTTATAGGCATCATATCTTTAGTGATACAGATTGTAATTGCGCTGGATCTTTCTTTGCATCGCTTCGATTTCTTTTCGTACGGGGTAATGGCTGAAAAAGCTGACACATTTGTTGCTTGTCGAACTTGGGAAGTTTGACTAGATAGATAGATATTATGATGAACTTTACCTCATTCTTGACCGGTGGAAGGTAGAAGTTACCACATTTATATTTGAAAAAAGGAATCAATTGACCAATCACAAGGAACTGTTCAGCCCCGGTGTAATTTGTGTATTGACAGTCAGTGGTTGATGTTGTCACTATGTGTAGAAATAGCATGTACCTCTCAGGGACTCCATGACTGGAAGGATGTTCTCTGACCACTGGAAGGCAGCAATGGCCGTGTAGACGGCAGGGAAGTCTCGCTGCCAAATCCTCTGACCGACGGCCCACACAGCTGCTAGCTCAGGGTTTGCCTGTTTACAAGTGGAGCGCGCCATCAAAACTGATCAAATGAGCTTCATTTAGGTAACATAGGTACACATCTCTGAGTAGGCATAGCTTGAATAATATTGACAACACCAATGACCGTTTTACTCCCATTATCACAAAACAAATCCCAAAGGATTAATACAGATCCTTCCAACAGTTACTCCCAACTATTATATACAATAATATCTGGTTTTATTTTGAAACATATCCCATTTACAGTTCATGTGTTGAACTGACCAAATAGCAAATAAACCAAAATAACCAAACAGTAATAGTAAACCACACATGAGATGTAAGAAAGCAATTTGCAATTAGAACTAGTAAGTTTCCCATTGGAATTTGATTTAATTTTGATTCCTTTTTTTTTGAGGAATTATGACCATGTCAAAAAATGATAATCTCAGCCACTTGAATATTTGAAATGTTTCAATGATCATTAGTAGTGTATTTTGGGTTGGGTTTTCAGGTTTGAATCGGCCTTACCGACTTAATGGCCTGTGGTATCCTCTTCCAGAGGTATCTGGCATTGTTCCTAAGAGAAAACAACAGACATTGGTTAAGCCGCCGCTAAGATGCTACTCTCCATGTTAATAACTATAATGTGTACTTACATGTCATTATGCAGTAAATAGAGGGACAGCAGCTGAGCGTACACTTGAGGTGTTGCAATGCCCCCTGGAGCCTGTTTAGAGATTGATAGAGGGATAGATTATTTCATTTATCCCAATAGGAAAATGTAAGTGTTGTAGCAGCAATTCACATAAATGACAAAGAAGAACACACATAACTTACAAAAGCACACAGAATGACCTAGGTAAAAAGACAGACCACAGAATTACAAAGTATTTATAATACAAAAGCTACTATACTAGATCAAAATAGAATAATTATAGAATTTCAACTTCAGGGCAAGATATTTTACATTTATGTGCAAATTAAAAGTAAAACGTGAAAATGTCACTCAGAGGAGGAATCTCCTCTCCTGGCCCAGAGGGGAATCACTGTAGGTGTCTATTGCTGTGGGCAGGAATGACCTCCTGTTACGGTCCTTACTGCAGCGAGCTGAGGAGCCTCCACTGAAGACACTCAGTTCTCTAACTAATAAGTTGGGTAAGGGTTGTTGTCCATCCAGTAGGTTTATGCTCAAACTCCACAACTTTGCCCAGTTTAAGGCTTACTAATCGTACTAAAACAAACGTTTTAGAGTTACACCCTTATCGCTTTGCCAACTACTAGACAAGCGTCCTCCTCATCATTGAAGTGTAAAAGTGAAGGGATTCAGCAACATTGGCCCCCAGCGCTGCTGCTGTAATGCTCATAACAACATCTCAGCAGTCAGGTTCATAAATAACATGGGCGAGTTGCAAAGCACAATATCAGCCAACTTATTAACGTTATCCAGTCTAAAAAGTTGGTATAGGAGGGGATCTTATTAACTTAGTCAGGAGATTTAATTAAGATGCACTAAGCATTTAATTCCTAACAACTGCAAGCAAGAGGTTGTGTTGACACCACATGGACCTAAGAGGTCAAGCTGACATACTTTAAGGTACAACCTTAGCTTTGGATATTTTACTGTTACATCCCACATTGTCCTTATTATATGATAGCACACCTTACTGCTAAAGTTGGTTATCATCACACATTAGGCTAACGTTAGCCAGTTTTATCGTAGCCATTGAGTCCACTGTGGCTAGGTATACACCATTTAATTGCTGTTTTAACACATGAAGTGTTGAAATGTGAACGTGAAGCTTACCTCCAGCTCTTGAGTTTCACACTGCTCCAATAATTTATCGTAGTTTTCCTCCATAATCACCGCAGCAGGCATTATGATGCCTAGCTTAGCTTTGCTGCTGTGCTCCACTTTCTTCGTCTTTGGTGGAATATTACGAGGCGGTTAGAGCATGTTACTGTGTTGCTGCCCTCCACTGGCTACACCACAAACCACAAAAAAAACTGTTTGCTTGTTTATCTTTGTGGCTAATCATTGCCTTTGTTGTCTTTTGTTGTTTTGTTTGCTAACAAGTTATTATTATACATCCATGCAAGTAAACCACACCGTGTTAACAGTTTATTATATATTTATTTGTCAGGTCCTAGTGTAGACAGACCATGGGTGGATAATAATACCAGACAGATGGATGGATGGATGGATGGATGGATGTGAGCCCTTCAGTATCATTATGAGCACTAGTTTAGTTTCCTCTGTGGAGAGACATTATTCTAATATTTTTCTAATAATGCGTAATATAGCATGGCTATATTACGCATGTCCCTATTAAAATATAATAGCTTATCATTCCTTTATTGGCATTGCACAGAGTACAGCAAAATGAGGTTGCAATCCTAACGGAGCATTCACATACATCAAACAGCATTCAAATTAGAAAAAAATGCTCAAATAGACTAATTTAAGGTGCTAAATATATAAATTAAATATATGTCTTTGCTGATACCTATAAAACACTGAGTACGCTGTGTCATTTATAGGTATAAAATCAGAGGGTTAATACATATTAACCTTTCTGATGTGTGGACCTTGAAGCTTCATAAAGGCATGGTACGTACATGGTCAGAAAGGTCAGGTAAAGGTAAAAGGAAATGACTGCTTATAGCACTCACTGGAGTTCAAGGTCACCCGTAAGTGGATTTCATTAGTTTACTTTAATGCACTACTAAATGTAGAGCATAGCACCAGTCAGAGTAGCCTGAATGTCATGAGTTTTTAAAGATTAGTAGTTAATCATTTTTTGTTTGCTGTCCCTTCCATAATTGATTCACCCATGTATGATACATTTCATCCTTGATGCCATTTTTTCAAATATATAGTTTGCAGGTTTATGTTGAATGGTATTTTGTACCACAGTCCTCAGATATGGCTGAACCATGTACCAAATAGTCTGTGATGTTGTCGTTCCACAGTTCGTCCTTGTTGTATCTAATATAGTAATGTTGGAAATTACTGTACTGTATAAGGTAGACTGTAATTGTCTAAAGATGTTTAACAAAACAATCTGACAGTTTTGTTTGCAGCTGTCTCACAATTCACAAGGAATTAAAATATTAAATGTGGCATCTTTAACAGAAGGGTAACTGACATTTAAACACATCTTTCCTTTACCATGTAAGGCCAATTAGTTATAAAACTGTTAAAGACCTCAGACTACTATATTTGACCTTATAAACAGCGAGGGTAAAACTGTAACTCTTGCTTGCACTGTTGTTGCCCCGTCTCTCTTTAAGTCCTCGGGACATTCAGCTGCGTAGAGAACAGAACAGAACTACAGTAGCTGCTGGTGACGTTTATCTTCTGCCCCGGGCTCCGTCTCAACTGAGAGCTTTCATCACTGTGCTTCTCTTCAGGTCTGGACCACAGTAGACTGTATAGAATAGGTTTGTACATGTGTTTGTTCTTGAGAGAGAGAGAGAGGAGAGAGAGAGAGAGAGAGAGAGAGAGAGAGAGAGAGAGATGCAATGTAGAAATGCCTCCAACCTTTTCATGAAATGTTTTTTAAAACAAAAATAACCCATTTAAGTATTCAGGATGTATTCAGGATGACATTTACGGCTGGCAAGACATGACCTCAGGCATATCTTTACAGACAAATACAAAAATATAAAAAACATAAGGTTGTGAAGAAGCCTATTTTTACTGTGTAAATAACGTTATTATATGTTATATAAGTATGAAAACCTACTGAAGGTACAATGAATTTTTGACTTTTCTAATGAAGATGTTTTCTTAATTTATTGTTATTTACATGACACACGAAAGCACAGCTTTGATTCCTGTTCATCCAGAGTCTAATGGCGGTGAAAATATATGAATATGTAAACATATCTCTCTCTCCACAGAAGCCGTTGAGCCACACCACAAGAGCGAGTCACTGTTCTGAGCCACACCACAAGAGCGAGTCTCTGTTCTGAGCCACACCACAAGAGCGAGTCTCTGTTCTGAGCCACACCACAAGAGCGAGTCTCTGTTCTGAGCCACACCACAAGAGCGAGTCTCTGTTCTGAGCCACACCACAAGAGCGAGTCTCTGTTCTGAGCCACACCACAAGAGCGAGTCTCTGTTCTGAGCCACACCACAAGAGCGAGTCTCTGTTCTGAGCCACACCACAAGAGCGAGTCTCTGTTCTGAGCCACACCACAAGAGCGAGTCTCTGTTCGCCTCTCGTCTGCCGAGTGGCTTACTGTAGCTGAAGTGAACTACCTCTCATTAATAATTCATCGGCCCGATTCATAATAAACATACATTTCTCTTGCAAGGGGGACAGAGGGAGAGGGGTAGATGGCTCCCAAGAGGTTGTGTGGAGATGAGGACGCCCTCTTGGCCTCTGTAGCGCTGCGCATCATGCGTCTGTTTCCCCATGCCGCTCCATGAACGAAGCACGCCTTCGTGAGCGTGTCCTTCCACCAGTTAAGCCTTATTACTATAATAAATGTCCCATATATCGATATTACTGGTCTCCAGTGACTGGTTGCCGCCTTATATACATTACAGTAATTCGTCCTTTGTCTTGTTGTTAGTTGTTTCTGATTCATGATGCTGTGAGTGGCACTTCAGAAGAACGCTGTGCTCGGAATTGGAAAAAAATTAATTAAAAACGAGATATAGAACAAGATAGATAATTGTTTTCGATACCTCATATTTGCCTACTATATTCGAACTCCGATTGGCTAACAGAAACAGTATGGCTGTTTTGCAGCAAACTGTTAATGGAGTAAGGCCTTCAAAAGATTACCTTTGATCCATGTCCTCTCTCTCACCCCTGCACTTCATTAGCTGCTATTAGTTTGACATGGAGGGAGCTAACTGAGTTCTGCTCAGCCATGTCATCATGTATCATCTTGATTGGATCCGGGATCTCTGTGATCGTCTATTCTGTAGTTTTGTGCCTGGAATGTAGTTCATTCGTTTTCAAGTTCTGTCCAAAGGGACGAATGTACAATGTTGGGAGAGATTTACATAAACCATGAGACAGTAAGTATTTATGAATGCAGTGAAAATACGGGTTTTTTATTTGGTAACTATACATATATATTTATGTAATTGTACCATGGATCCCAACATGCATGTTTGCACGCATGTGCTTACATGATTCTTGCCACACACACACACACACACACACACACACACACACGCACACACACAAAGACACACACACACACACACACACATTCAAAGTCTCAACACATATCTAACTATTGCACCTTCAGAAGGAAGTCAGTGTGACAGCTGATACTTTTTCCTCATTGGCTGCTGAAGTTATCATTCTGCTATGCTCTGTGTTTCATGAATATGCAGAGCTGTACACACACAGACAGACACACACAAACACACACACACCCACACCGCGCGAACGTGTAGCAACTTCATGGAGCGCTGAGGTGAAATAATTTTGGTTAATGAAATAAAATAAGGAGTGA
>OOFG01102467.1:0-12150 GCA_900323295.1 Molva molva | reverse complement strand
AATACAAATAAACTCTGTCCTTGTGTTATGTCATTTTAATTAATCAGCAAAATGTAATTATATATGTGTAAGGCTTACTTTTAGATGGACACAGGGGACCACAAATGTTGGCTAGAGTGGTGTCTTTAAAGGAGCTCTAGGTAGGATTAACGGCTATTATTTGAGTGTACTTTAGTAGAAATGGTCAAGTCATCCGTCAGCTATTAGTGAGTGAAATGCCCTGTAGAATATCCATTGCAAGTTGAATGCGCCTGCCTCTGTATGAGCCAGATTGTAGACCGCTCCCTGCTAATTTCTGACCAATCAGGGCATCTCTTCTGTGATTGGTTTGGGGAATCCATCTTACCTGTCAATCACAGGTGTGTGAAATGCAACACTTCTCAATGGCGGAGATACGTAGGGAGGGAGGGAGCAGAGAGTGAGGAGACGTTGTATCGCCTGAACTGCGATACATTGTTTATTACATGTGCATGGTGGTGCTGTTGTCGCTGTGAAGTTATACGGCTGTTTTCTGGAAATGTATGGTTAAACTATGCATAATGACACTATATATTGTAACGTTTCCTGATGCTCTATTATTTATCAGCGTACAGAGTGCCATTGTAGGTACCGTGCTTTGTATTCAACTTGCAGTAATTTTTCAGTCATTGTATAATTAGAATTGTAAGGTTCAAATTAATTTACCTTTTATTTGCATTTCATTGTAGATACATTAATCAGTGCATTAAATGAGACATGTTCAATTAAATATCAACTCTGTTAGCAATAACAACCTTACTTTCGTCTTATTATTTTTGTTGGGGTGTTCATCGGTCAAAATTTATAATTCTGCATAAATACGCAGAATTATATTGTTTAGAGCTCTTTTACTGTTTATTATCGAAATATAAATGCCATAAGTTGAATAAGAATGTCCTTAAGTCCATTATTTAATGTTTTCTGTAATACAATTTTGTTTTTTGTGGTTGCAATAGTTGGTCAGTAGGTAGTAGGCAATACTTCAAATCTACCAGCAAATGTTGAGTGCTATCTTTTTAATTGCTGGATTCAACCCATTTTGAAGGCCTTTTTTCATATAAGCTTTGAAAGCAGGTGCAATATACAGGTGTTACAACTTGCGTTAAACTCCTTTTGCAATGTTTTTTTATACAGGTTATTTAATAAAGATATCTTGACAAGTATTGATGAGGTGTTTTCTCTGTGTTCAGTGCTAAAATTGGTTGACCATATAAATGTTTATATTAGAATAATAATAATAATTACATTAGAACTGTGCACACATATTCAACAACATTATCCCATATCACGTTTTCCTCATATCGTATATCGTAAATCTTAAATCCTAAATCTTACCTCAATACATTTAAAGCTGAACACCGACCAGGAACAAGCTTGTTTGTTGGTTTGGCCTGGAATAGTGGAAGAAAAAAGCTGTATTCAATCTTTATAGAGAATATGTTCACCTGTTTTCTGGTGCAACAAAATTGAATGTGAATCAATATTAATAAGCAGTCAAACACAATAAAACCATGACTTTTCAAATGGCGGCGCAATCCATGTATCCCATAGCCATTCATATGGTCACAACCGTAGTAGTGGCTGTATTTTCGCACAAATATTTGATAAGCCACTACTGCTTTGACCAAGGATACATGGTCCCTAGCGACTGCTATGTTACATGCCTATAGCCCTCTAAGCTGGCACACTCACCGAACACCCGTCACCCCGTCTTGTTGATTGGCTGAGAGCCCTGGTCAGTCACAGCTCACTTTCCTTCGTTCTTTCTTTCTCTCACTCTCTCATTGAGTTTATTTTTTTTCAATGGATTTGGTCTGATAATATAGGAATAATTGAAAATATTCAATGTGAAAACTAGACCTGCACTGCACTTCCTTCCAGGAAATAAGGTGAATTTAATCAACCCAGCCTTTTCTTAATTGCATAAATGGGATTCTTACGGTTTAAGTTTTTAATAGCATGAGGTCCCAGGAGGGCGACAGTGAATAAGAAATGTGTTGTTTATTTCAGGGAAGACTTGATTCCTAGCAGCACCTATGAGCGTAATTAATTGGCAACTCAACAATAGGATAGTCTGTTAATTTCATGTGGCAGGTATGAGTACATCTCCTCTCTACATTGGTAATTGTTTCTCTAGACTGGAAGTTGGAAGGTGGTTTAGATGCTGATTTTGCTTGTCCTACATTTGAATGTCGTTTATTATTATTATTACAGCTGAAATAGTACGCCTAATATATGTTTGGCCGGCACTTATTTCCTCCAAACCCCTATTAAACCAATCCTTATTCTACAGAGAGATATTTTTGGTTTTTGGAACCAGGCATTAGGCCTAAGTGCTAAGCCATTTACCATTTCCTTTAGAAATTGCAGACAGAAAAAAACATGGGAAGTGGCTCTCAAGACACTCTATTGTCAAAACCTAAGACTTTAAAAACGCAATTTTTTGCTGTGATTCCAAAGCTCATTGGATATAAAAGATATGTTTTTTAAAATGCTGACAAGAAGCACATTCTTAGATTATCTAGAAAGACACGTCCACTCAATAATTATTTTCATACCTTTTCCAATTCTTATTGCTGCCCTCCTTTTGGTTCAATGTGTTCTCCTTGAGGGCTCGGGCTGATGTTACACACATAATTTATTGTTTCAGCTTTTGGAGGGACAGGCATGTCCTCTGGTATGCATGTCTATCTAAATGCTCAGCCCTTTACCAGATAGTGTTAGCAGCACATCTCTTATATTTGAACCATTTGTGGTTTCTATCTCCTGTCATAGTCTAAACAAGTGCACCACTGTTTGAACGTATGCAAGTCTTCTACCGGGAGTGCATTTTCTGCAGCTCTGTGCTCTTTTTCCCTCCCCCACTCTGCAGAGCTGTGTCATTTGTTTCAGTCGGACAATCTTGACTCATCACCAGTAAATGACTCATCTGGCTAACATTTTAGCCAGACGGACAGCCAGATGAGCAGAAATTACCCCCGTGCTGTCCAAGTGAAACGCCAAGTGGCTGATACCAGGTATCGGTATCAGCCGCTTTCACAAACAACAACGGTACTAGGTTACCCAACTGTAATTTTAGCCTTGATTTAAAATATAAAGCGTATCATGTTTGTTTTCTGTAAAGTTGTGGCTTAATCCACTTGGGTGCCATTCGTCAAGCACAGTGATGGCTTTCTTTTCCCAATTTCCCCACTTTAACCAAGCCTTTAACCACCACACCACTGCTGTTTCCAGCTTCCTGTAAGAAATCAAATGTAAAGAGATGTTAAGTGAACAAAACAAAGGTGGAGCGTGCTTAAGCTGCACTTGAAAGGCAGATGAAGCACAGAGAAACACGGCGCAAATAAGATGATCCAATCTTATTTCTGTATCTAGTTTGACAGTTGGCCCTTAGCTATGAAATAATGTGCCATGCTCGAGGCTTTCTTCTCTGTAATGGTGCAAAATTGACCTGTCACTACTCTCAAACTCTGGTATTCGTATAAATGTAACATCATTGCCTGGTGTCAACAACATACCAGTTGATGAAAATCTTTTCTGGCTCTACACAATTGTGTCACACCGGTTATATATTTATTTTTTGATTCATTGTGGCTGGAAAAACATGTAATGTATCATTTAAAAAAGTGTTGTTATTACGGCCCCCTTGAAAGGTCTTGACATTTGCCATAGGCGTCAGTGCGTCACAGCCTGCTTCAGACGGTTCTTTCCAGCCGTATGTCTGAGTATTCCCACCTCCGCAAAGATACTAAGCTAAGCACAAAATATTATTAAGTCAGTCTTGAAAGTTTTCGGAGAGTGCAATTTTTAAAGAATGAATTTTATCTCTCACACTCAGGCCATAAGCAGAGTCATGGCTGGGGAACATCCTGTTTATTTTCTGCATTTTCAGCATGTTTTTAATTAGGCCACGTTCAGTTGCGGTGTGAGGTGTGTGTGTGTGTACACTGCACTCCAGAAGACCTTGTTTTGAGATGATAGCAAATAGGGGCTTCTCTGAACTCGTCAAAACAGCTGCCATAATGCAACAATCCAGGTTTATCTCACATGACACACCTAAGGGCGCACCTGACTCTGTCACTACTAATTAATCACCAGCGTCCTCTAGCACGTGGCCCACAGTGCAGGTTCAATGGGCCTGTCGGAACAATGCTGGGCGTGTGTTTTTATTTTTATTTGTTAAATTTTTTAATCTCAATGAACTCTGTCATCTCTCGTCCATTAAACATAATTCTACAAGCCTATACAGTAGTTGCCTAAAGCTAGAGCTGTTACCTAAGGTAAGCGTAATCGTTTCCCAAGGACTGCAGATATAGCGGATGTCCTTGCCATTTATATGGCCTTTATTCTATTTCTGCTATGGTAAAGTAGAGCATTTGTCATATTATTGAAATTTGTATCCTTTTACAACACCTGCTCATTACTATTTATGGAGTTGTGAAAAAGAAAAGGTTACAAGGTAGAGTATTACCAATTCAGGCTTCCATGCTAGGACACAGGCAAAACAATAATAGTCTCCCCATGTAGTCCTCAACACTTGGAGTCAACATGCTCCACCACACCACAGCATCCACTTGAAGCTGTTATCATGGATGTCTAGTGTCAAAAACCTTTCATGGGTCATTTTTTCTTTTCTTTTTTACTGCCACTAGGTGGGAATCCTGATCAGTCCACATCTCTTTTTGTCGATCACTTGACAAGTTACGAGCTAGGTATTTCAATTGGAAAATCCAAATGACTTCAAGCACTCTCTCCGCCGGTTTCAATAGCAAAGGTTGTTTTAATCGCCGTATTCAGAAAAGGGACAATGGCCCTCGCAATGGGGATAACCTATCTTTGGAGCACCTACCTGCGTTGTGTCCAGCACTCCCCTCGTTTCCCCTTACGTCTGGAACACCACTAACTCACTGGTGAAATCAAAGGCTTATTATCAGCTGTAGTCAAATGGATATGTTGAAGTACACTTACCTTTTGCAGAATCACTTCAAAGTGAACAGTAGTTGAGTTATGAAAAAGCAATCGTTTTTTCCCGCCGCAGTTCTGACAAATGTCACATTGTATGATTGTTTGATGGTGGATGCTTGGTGGATGCTACACCCAATGGTTAACTGTGTTCTGTCTCTATTTTCTGTATAGGCCTAGCTTCTGGGTACTCAAATTTGCATGCAGTGAGCCATTCTCCAAATGGCTTAGGTGTATCCACCCTCCTAATTTATTCAATTCAATACATTGTTATTTTTCCAGAAAGTGATTTGGTATTTCTAACTCTTAATATATTTCAATTAGCACTAAAATGATTGAGTGCATTGGTGAAGTCTAAATGGAAATGCCTTTCCCGGTGTGAATCCCTTAAAGGTAGGCTCAATGGGTGCCATGTGGCATTTTTTAAACCCATTTTCCTAATAAGCTCATCATCACCAGGGAATATGAACACGGTTCTTGTTGGAAAATGTAGCTTTAATGCCTTTCACATTATTCAGATCTTTCTCTCCACAATTTCAGCCGAGTATAATAATGAGAGAGCAACATTTTTTGCAGGCTACACATGATAGCCTTTATTATTTATATTAAACTTCAGCATTGCCCAAGTGCAATTTTAATTAATATGGTTCATAAGTTAATCATAATGTAGGGGTGTCCTCGACTAAGATTTTTGTTGAGTCTAGTCTGATTCCTCAGGCCAGACCCATCGTTGACTGATCGTCAAATCATATATGATATCATTTTTTATATATGCCGCTCAGTGATGTCTAATTTTTGTCTATAGCGCCTCCATTAAGTGGAAGCTCAGCTTCTCCACTAAATGGCCGGTCGCCTCTACAAACAAATTAACTTTTCCCAATATGACGAAAATGTGCACGACATCAAACAGCGACCGGCCTCTGTGGAGACGGAGAGCTCCGTTCTGGCTGATTATGCATGGTATTCACATACGATCATGAAAAAATTGATGAAGAGACTATAGAAGATTTTGTAGAAGATTTGAAATGATTTATACGTTTGGGTTTACGTATTACGTAGCAGAACAGTGAAAATGCACTCCCGAGTTCAGACGGAGAGAATCATTTTTACTAGCACTAGTGGTATGATATGAGAGCTGCTGTTGACACAGTTTGCATTTTACTTTTTTGGGCTAATCTTTAATGGTTACGAAATTAAGAAGCCAGCCTCAATCTACCACCGACCTGACAAACTTCCACCCCTTTTACTTCTAGAAGCCAAGCAATGCTGTGGTATCACTCATTTAGCACCCCATCCTTCCAATGGAACGTCCCGTTGTTACACAAGCACATTTTCCTGACGCGACAATTCCACTATTAAAGACGACGTCGACTAAATGTCTTCGAATCTTTGATGAAAATTTGAATTGTCAAAGATTCGAGGTCAACCGTAATGTCAACCCTATAATTTAAGAATGTAACATGAGCATAAAGTCAAGAGTGATAGACGTAAGATGATTCATGATTATAGACACTTTTATAAAAAAATATCCAGCTTCTTCAGTGAATAATATCAACAAACAACGTTGACACGGTAACATTTGATTCGCAGGGTTTCATCACAGAGTACCCGCCAAATTGATTCCCAAGAGACCTACGTGTAGAATCTTTGATCAATCTGTCAAGAAAAAGGAAGATAATTAGTACCTTTGCTTAGGTTGCTTGGGATTATTTATCACATGTATGCCTAATCCATCATACATGTACGACATGTTCCCAAGGGAACCAAGAGCAAACATGAGCAAGTTGGCAGCGTTGAAGAAAGACATCAGAGGCTTCCTTTGGGAAAGGATGGGGGGCGTTGCAACATGCTTTAACAGAGCATCCTCTTTATGTGAACATGATTTTGGAAGTGACCACAGGTAAACATTGCATTTATGAGGATCACATTATAACATGTTGACACACAGCCTTCTGCTGAACACAATACAATACAATACAGAGGATGCTTTGGGCTGCAGTGAAAGAGGGCTCACTTTATTTGACAACATTTCGACCACATGTTGTCGTTGTCGTCGTTTGGTCAATTAACGTTTTAGAGGGGAAGACATTAGAGGGGATATATTTCCCGTCAGTAATACGTAGTCAGCCTATATTGTAACTCATAAAGAAACAGCGGTCCATAGCCGCTTAAAAAACGCAAGCATATTTTGTTAAGTATATATTTCCACAATAAACAATAACATTATATTCTCTGAGTAACATCCTATTATCTCATAGAAGTATATGAATTATATGAATGACAGACTATAGGTGTTTATAAGCAGCTATTTGTACCCTTTGGAGCCAACACCCAAAATGTTATGGCTGGATTACAGAGAAAATAGTTAGGAAGAAGGTGCTACAACACCATAGAAGACGTCTGAAAGTAAATAGAGTATGACATCATCCTCTGTCTTCCACCTGAAGGTCTCCAAAACCCTGGTACAAGGGATAAAAACAACCCATTCAAAGTCTCACACACACACACACACACTCCCGGTGGTCCAGAGCTAACAGGCTGGCGGTACCTTCACCTCACGTCCGGCTACTCTCTCTCTCTCTCTGTCTCTGTCTCTGTCTCTGTCTCTGTCTCTCTCTCTCTCTCTCTCTCGCTCTCTCTCACTCTTTCTCGCTTGTGTATGTATTTGGATATTTGGAGGAATGTGTGTGACTCCAAGGAAGATAAAGTGATTTGAATTGAGTAGTGAACAACCACTGCATCACTTAAGGCCTGCTTAGTCGTTTCTGGGATTAAACAAATCATATATTATTTAAATTTTTTAAATAAAATTAAACAAAGGCAGATGAGACATCATGTTATTTTTCTCTCTGATGATTTCTCTGAAGTTTATGGTCTGTTGTCGTATATCTGTAGTCAGTGATTTATTTTCCGTCTCACAGAAAGATGCTTAAAAGGTAACTATGATTATCTCATCAATATGAGCAAATGTCAATCAAGAAGTCTTGAAGGGAATTCGATATTAAGGTATCTATATTTTATAAACAACATTGCATCAATCCATTTAGAATTGTAACCAGTTCAAGAATTGATGGATCTATACCGGTTAGCTATAGCATAGCTAAAACTATCCATGGCATGTCACTCTTCTAGATCACACCAAATACAATCTATGATACCCGTACATAAAAACAGCGACAACAACATGCACTAGACCTGAGACAGAATCAAACCCAGATTTCTGGAGTGACAATTTGACAATGCCCACTCATCCACAGAGATCACCATGTTCATCATAGCGTGTTGACTTTCATAATTGGTTTCGAACTTGGGTACTTGCATATGGAGTTTTTATAATTCATTTGTTTCTATGTTTCCATGGCTTAGGAATTAACCTTCAGCAGCTGTTACGTTATGTAGACTAAGTGGAGCTGAAATAATGGTGACATTACAAATACGTTATTTCCAGTGTTGAATGAGGATTAACGAATGCCTCAATTATTTGGATTCACAAGTATAAATACATATAGTGATCTTGTTCAACTAATGCATGCTTAATCATGCTTCTAATAAAAACAACAACTCCATATGGTTAACATTATCTTTCATTGAAGATTCACAATTGTGTAATCATTTTTCTTTAATGTTTTGCACAGATGGCTCAATTCTTTATCAACGTTTACTACTTAAAACGAGTACATCTGGGGTTGTCTTTTGTATCAGGGAGGTATTTGGGAAAGCCACAACAATGTCATCAATCACCTTGAACATTATAGCATGTCATCTGAAAAAGTACCCCATAAACTGTCATTCTGTTTTAATTGCAATGACTTTGTTCATTCAAAAATATTTATCGGTATATACACTGCATCTTGTGTAAAGAAACTAATATCAAAGTGCTCCAATGTTTTAGCGGTGAAATCAGGCTATGTATTAATGATTAATTTAATTGATGTTAAACATAAACAGGTCCTAAAATAAAAATGTGGCCATTAGTGAAGACACGATGACTTCAGTCCAATGTAGCTTATTGAAATGCCTCCCAAGCATTTACCATAAGAATCCCGTTGCATGTAAATTGGCACTAATGTTCGGCAGCAAATTCATCAACTGATCTTCGAGACAGCTGGTCATTAGGATTCTAATTTTAGGTTCCTGCTAGTTTGATATTCATAATTCGACTTCGGTGTAGCTCTACTTGTCTTTCTGTTCTCTTCGTCAGTCACCTTGTTTTGTCTCTAGGCTTTTCTTTTCAGTGTTGCTTCCATTTGTTTTGCTTTAGCTGACAGTACTCAGTGTTAACTTTTCCTAAAACCTTTATTATTTAATTGTTGTGTGTACTTTCCTAAGTAATCACTGCGGACGCTGTCTTGGCCATGATATTCAATAGTCATTGTACTTGATGAAAGCATTGCCCGATCGATGAGTGACTGTTTGAAAACAAATTAACAACAGCTTAGTGTCCCATATCAGTCCTTATCAAACCATCAATAACCACAGACATCGTTCTGAAGATGAGACTGAAGTCCTCTAGACAACTGGGCCAAAGGAATGAGATAAAACAGGACCCTCATTGATGGGGCGCACTAATCCCGCTCTTATAGACCCGCCACGGGGCCCACCACCACATCCTCTTCCTCCTTGAATGCGGTGTTGAGGGCCCAGCAGGGCCTAACACGGAAAACAAAACTCACTCTTATCCTGCACCGCAGGAGTCGTTTGTAGTTGATAGACCAATATACAGTTGATCCCCGAAACAAAACCAAAAATATCTATATATTTGGATTGTGTAATATAATAAGGCATTATTTATCCATGTGTGTTATTGCTTTCAAAAAACATCTTGCTGCTGAGTGTTTCAATGATGGTTTGATCGATACTTATATAATATTATAATATTAGGAGCTTCACTCTTTAATTATTCCTATAGAAAATATATATGATAAAACTAAGATTATGTCCTTAAAATCTAGAATCTATGAGTTGTATCATTTGGACTCAAGAGAACTTAAGAGCACACATTTGAACGGACTTAATCGTGTCGCTTTTTTGGCCACAGTCAGGGGCCACAGCACAACTTCATTTTCTGCACTGTAAAACCTCTCTGCCAGCAAGTCCGCCTCACTTTAGATGTAAAAACAATTGTCCAGTGCTTCCCTACTGCGAACGACAGAACCGGGCTCCGTCTTTGATTTCAACACAATGCCCCAAGTCCCTGGTCTCCAACGTGAGTGCTACTTTGATTTGAATTTGAATCTTTCAAAGATTAGACAGAAAGTCTTATCGGCCCTCTTGTTCTCGTAGCCATCTCGGGGCCATTGAAAATGTGCAGAATCTGGCACCATGCTAATGAGACTTTTCACCAACCTACCGCAAAGCCAACAATGGCCGGCACAGTCAGGGCTTCACATTGAAAAACGGTCAGATTCTCTGGCTGGTTTAGCCTAAAGAATGTAGGCAGCTGATGCTATTACGCGGCACTAAATGTGATTACAGAGCATCACAATACAAACGGGGTGTGGGTTTCAGTGAAATTAATGATCACCTGAAATCCTAGAAATGGTAGATCCGGTATAAATGCTAGAGGATATTATACTACCCACTGATGCCGCCAGGTCAGTTGGATTAGGATTAGAGCTATTCCTACCATATCGAAAACGAAAGACGATAGCAAGACGAGGTGCATTGTTTGCTGGAGGAATTTGTGATTCAAGTCAAAATTAGACTTTTCTTTACCTTTCTCTACACGTGCCAGGAATGGTTAAGTTGTGTGAATGAAAGTTCATGGCCTGGGATAAGATGCAATCTGGTTTTATCTGGGAGAAAAGGATGGCTGGCATTAATTATGATACTTGAGCTTCCCAAAGAAGTTGACACTATTAAGATAAGGCGTAAAACGAAAATAGATTTGCTCTATGTTGGTCTCAAGAATAGGTTTCTCGAGTTTATATAACTTTTGAACTAACTCTGATGAAAGAATGATGGTCTGGGGTTCATTAAAATGTAGGAGGGAATAGAATACATGAATTATCTGTTATTTTGTGAGAAGGGAACATTTTATGAAAAACTTATTGTGAGTATATTTACTGAGGATTCTTTTCAGCAAGCATCTGTGTTTAACTTAACCCTTGTGTTATCGATTTGTATCCAGATGTCTTCATGTAAAAACCATTTCAGTGTGTCTTGGATTCGTCAAAACTATTATTTACTGAGTTCTAAATAAACCATGATCTTTGACATTTTTTCAAATGATTGTATTGTAGCATTGTATTGTAATATAACAAACACATTGGAAAGGTAAGTGCTCAAGATAATGCCACTTTTGAGGCAATTACCGTGACAGGATATAACAGATTTTCCACTCTGACTAGAGGGTTGTTGGGATTGTGTAAACATTATCCACAAAAGTGACACTTACTGTATATTATCATATTTCAAAACAGATCTTCTAAATATGTATAGTCTATGTATGTTAGTAGAAAAATCACCTGTTCAAAAGTACATGTTTGGCAAACGCTTGCAGGTACTCAGTAGATGTGAGAAAGCAATGCTAATTAAACAGTAACACTGCTTGTATTGAGGCACGCACATCTGCTGTATAAACCCTCAGCCCTTGTTTGTTTTTTGCTTGATCATGAGTATAAGCGCTATATAGTTTATGTTGGCTTTAGTTGCTTGGCAGTTGAGCTCATGGGATTTCTGTCTTCATTCTGGGAAATGTGAAAGAGCTTTTAAAGCGGTACAAGTAACCATCCCTCAGATTTAATTACACGCCGTAGCTACTGTTTTATACCCAAATTAATTAGGATACTATGCTATGAGGCATTTCAACCATAGCGGTACAGTGTGTTTTGTCCAGGCCCAGTCGTACCTTTTAGCATGAGGCTGCTGTGCGTTTTTCACTACAAATTTCACCCCCAAGTCATTGGTCAGTTTAAGTAATCGGGATTGGTCAGTACAACTCATTGCTTAATGTCTGTCATCACCAGGCAACAGCAAATGGAAGGCTCCATTCAGGCAAAAGACTTGCTATTTTTTATGTTAAATCGGTTTGTTCAGCTCTGAACAAGGATTCCAATATACCATCGCTTGAAAGGTAATTTTGTACAAAGTCAGTTAAAAAGGAGAACAGCAATGATATCTTAATACATGCTTCATTGAACATGAGATGAACCAGCTTCAACACAACCA
>OOFG01102435.1:0-10914 GCA_900323295.1 Molva molva | reverse complement strand
ACAGAGAGGAGGTTAAATATATGCGATACACTAGGCTTTAACAGCAAGTAATAGTTCTAACAGGAAATGTATCACACACGGTTATTGAATTATGACTACTATCCATGACAGGCCCAAACATGAACAACATTCAAATGAAGCATTGAGTTCATATCGTATGGTTCCCTGGGGATCGGGTATCCTAAAGGAGATACTTCAGAAGCATCAGTACTCGCTCCCCGGTTCTCCTGGAGGGCTGACTCTGCTCATGTGTCGGCCCCAACCACCCAAAGCTGCTCCGGTCTGGATGTCCTCATGGCGGTCCCTCTCTAGACACCATCAACATGCAGCCTGAGCTCCATCACACCTCCACCGCCCATCAGAGCCTTAAGCAGCACAGCAGGAGGCCCGTATGACGGCCTTCACTCACAGCTCCTTTAGGACTTGATGAGCAGCGATTGTTGAATGCCTGCACATCGCTCTGCAGAGGAACCTCACTCAGGGGGCAGAGGAACCTCACTCAGGGGGCAGAGGAACCTCACTCAGGGGGCAGAGGAACCTCACTCAGGGGGCAGAGGAACCTCACTCAGGGGGCAAAGGAACCTCACTCAGGGGGCAGAGGAACCTCACTCAGGGGGCACTCAAGGGGCTTCGCTTTTATTTGATTCATTTTGGAAAAATTAGGACCTCATGGAAGAAGACGCAAGCAGGCAACCAGCACAAGCAGAACATCCTCTGCATTCTCACTGGTCTTAGTGTTATTTATTATATTACTTAGCCATCAAGGTAACATTTGAATAGATGCCAGAAACGTGTGTGTGTGCGTGTCAGCTATAGCCTTGACCAGCTGACCAGGAGCTGAGAATAACATTGAAGTGCAACTTGTGTGGTTTTACCCACAATTCAACCTGTCCCCCCCATTATCCCTAACCAATCACAGATACTGAAACGCAGTGTCAGTGGAAGTCTTGTGGAGGAATGCATTCTTTATTAGTGCAGCATGGCCTCAGTATAGTTCAGCTCTTTGAAAAGAAGCTGCACATGTGCCTCCCAGCTCCTCAGTCCTCTCCCACGGCCTTCCTTCTTTCTTTCTTTTCCTTTGCTTGTTTATTGGTTTCTTCCTTCCTCATTTCTACAAACTGCATCCCTGAAAGCCAGTATTAACCCTTTAGCAACACGCTGGGACAGCTTCCCCCCCTGAACTTCCTGCGTGCTATTCTTAGATTGACCAATATCCATCCAGGGGATGTGAGGGGATCATCTCCAGATCCAGACGTGTCCTGACACTGATGGTATTTTCATCTGAGATCTGAAGTGCCCTTACATAGCACACGTCAGAGGGGAGACATGTTAAAGTCTCCTCAGTCTCCCAACACAACATGGTGGAGGAGGCTTCTCTCAAGACCTCTACGCTGCCGACCTCAGAAGATCCTCCATGATGTAGCCGTGACATACTCTATGTAACGTATCGCCGTGCCAACAACCGCAACGCTAATAACAGACTCTGTCATTAGGAGCCCAGGGGGCAATGATCCCGGATCACACCCACCATCTTCTTCTATACCGTAAAATATGTAGTATATGGGCAGGTGTTTATCTAACAGTGTGCTAACGTGCCATGCTACAGTGCCCGTGCTGAAACACACTGTATGAGGTTATGAATGTTGAGTTATGAGGGAGCTCGCAGTTGAAAAGTTCAATATATACAGAATATATAGAGATATATGGCATGAAGGTAACTATACAGTAAAAGTACATGCATGGATGAATCATGTGTTCATTCCGTCCTCTGCTGCCACACTAAGGACACATGATGCTGAGCGGTGACAGAGGAACCAGGGGGTCCCAATAGTACAGGATCATGGGGATAATGTTGTGTACTTTAGTAACATACCAAAACAACCTCCCAACTCTTCTGTGTGGGGAACGTGGACAAATACTTTTTACAACAAAACAGAAGAGAGGGCTGACTTTTTGCAGTGACAAGTGTCTATTTTGTGTTCACTTTTTTTTGTTTAAGGGGACACAAAAAAAGAAGAAAAAAACTGAAAGCATTATGCTATTCACTTTTATGAAAATAATGTCATCAGTCCAACTACATACATACAAAACATTAAAACTGAACAAACAAATTAAAACGACCTAAATATACACGTGCAGAAAAGGTGGAAGGTGTCTACTGCCTGAGATGCTTTCGTCTCGTTTGGTCGTGCAAATGACTTGCAGGCTGGGGCAGGGAGGCAGAGGGGGAGAGGTTTGAAGAAGAAGAGAGAAAAAAAGCAAAAGCAGAAAGGGAGAGCCAATGATCCCTTCAGGCATCCCAACAAGTCTGGACGGTTCCGCTGCTGCTCGAGTTAAGCCGAAGTGTAGGAACGGAGCCTCACGGATCAGAAATGGCTACAGCTATACATCATTAGCAATGTTACCTCACCACTAGCTACTTTCTGCACTTACATGGGCTAAATGAACGGTTTCAAAAGATTCGGGTGACAGTACTGCGGGTAGCCACTTTCACGGATTTCATCCGTCCCTATCACCGCTGACAGGTGGACATCACCGGTTTACATTTCTACGCTGAACCTACCGCGCCAAAGGATACACTGAAGAGAGACAGAGAGGATATGCCACAGGTGAGAAGGTTGGAGAGGACGTGAACTTTGGTCCAGAGGAGTTGCTACCCAGAGAACTGTAGGAGTCGTCAGGTAGGCCCACTGCAATACTGGTAACCTTCTATATCTCGTAATGACGTGTGCCTTGGATGCAGAGACAGTGTATTGGCTGCAAGTCTCAAACAATTCTAAACATGTGGGCTGCAGATTTCATATTGTGCATTTACTTTGTAGATGTCAGTGAACGGACCACTTTATAATCTCAGTAGGTCTTGTAGACCATAATATGCATACTGACAAAGGTTAGGGTGCCGCTAATAACCGATCCGATTCATTGACCACGCCGCTTCTTGGGTATACTGGGATTGGCACTATCAATAAAATTGCCAGTTTTTAGGCTTGCCTCTGCAGGTCAGCTTTCAGAACACTGAAATTCTGAATTTAAATAGCTTACGTTACGCGCCTGAAACGTGCCTTCTGGCCGTACATTTTGCAACGCATTGAAGTTATTATGGTGCATATGGCAATAACAAAGATGGTGACCTCAAGCGAACCCGATCACATTTAGAATCCAGAAAGACGCATTATTTATAGACTAATGTAAAGGTGCTGATTATTTGGTTTGATATTGCGTTAAACACGTTTGGAGGATAACAAAAAGTGTTGTTTTGTTTAGTGCGTAAAAGGAAACATGTCCTCTCGCTGCAGCGCATTAATGACGAATGATATTTTCCAAATCCTCATTAATGTTACTAATGCAGATATGCCATGCCAGAGTCGATCAAACTAGGATGCCATATTACCAAGCGAAATCAGAGCTAGTCTTTACTGGTATTTCAATTGTTTCCATCGCCCATGTCTTAGGCCTACCGTTTCTATCTTACACATCTCGTAGGCCTACAGTTTTTATTTTACACACATCTTAGGCCTACCGTTTCTATCTTACACATCTCTTAGGCCTACCGTTTCTATCTTACACAGCTCAGGCCTACCGTTTCTATCTTACACATCTCTTAGGCCTACCGTTTCTATCTTACACATCTCTTAGGCCTACCGTTTCTATCTTACACAGCTCAGGCCTACCGTTTCTATCTTACACATCTCTTAGGCCTACCGTTTCTATGTTGCACATCTCTGAGGCCTACAGTTTCTGATTTTGAAGGTGTTGCTTCGTATGAGCGAAAAAACGAATGCTAGTTGGAGATTGAGAGGAGAGGTGGTGTACTTGACCCACAGGCTGGGTCAGAGGTCAGTGGGTCATTCTGACCTGTGACCTGGACAGGGTAGACTCAGATCTTTCTGTTTTAGACGTAATCTCACTAGTCAACCCCAGTAGAAATGGACATCTTGTTTCCTTGTGTTTTTTTATTCATCCATTTGTTCATTCATCCATTCAGACTAGACTTAGTCCTCAGAGAAAAGAGGTGGAAAGCATCAGATTAAATGATTGGAACAGTTCATTGTGTCACCCGAGCAGTGTGCAGGAGACTTTGGTTGATTCACCATGACAGGACATGCCATGCTGAGCGAGCCTGCCTCCCATTCAGCGCTCTCTTCAACACAGTGTTAGGGTTAGGGTCAGGACCCCCTGGGAGAATGGCATCTCTGCTAGCCCTTAGCTTCTGTTAGCCCTTAGCTTCTGTTAGCCTGGCAGTCGCTGCTCCCCGTCACGTTAGCTTTTCTTCTGCCTGAATGCCGCTTGAATGTTCCTTCCTCTGTTGTCGCTTTTTCTTTGTTTTATTTTTGTATTGGTTCTATTGCTTGAGGAGGCCTTACCCTAACCCCTACCCTAACCCCTAACCCCTACCCTAACCCTAACCCCTACCCTAACCCCTACCCCCTACCCTAACCCCTACCCTAACCCTAACCCCTACCCCCTACCCTAACCCTAACCCCTACCCTAACCATGAGCGACGTTGCCTGAATCCTTGACCTTTCAACTCATGCAATTGGCCAGATTCCTAGGTGAGTGAGAGTGTGGGCGGGACATCGTAACGGGATGCTTTTACTTTTCCAGGTGTGGAGGCCCCCATAGGAATGTTCTAAGTAAGGGTTACGGTTATGAATTATTCAATCATGTAGTTTAACTTCCAAGAGTAACTTATTTAAATCTGTTAGTAAATATATGTTGCATGCTATAATCATCTGGTAAGCATCATCATCATCCTCATCATAATCAACCTTTTTTTTTACCAAGCAAGTTAGCGTGTGTGAAAGTATGTGAGGAGAGGAGACTTTCAATTTGGACAGAACTTTAGAGAACTTCAAATTCTGGGTTCTGGGTCAACTAAGGATCAACCCTTGCCCTCCCAAACCCGCCCAGGGTATCTTTCTGGTACCCTGGGACATGACACACCGGGCAGCAGAGCCACACAGGACAGAGGGAGGCCACAGGACAGAGGGAGGCCACAGAGGGAGGCCACAGGACAGAGGGAGGCCACAGGACAGAGGGAGAACACAGGACATGTGCTGAACACCCGCAGGACTCAATTTCACACAGTTGATTTGTACATGTTGGTGAATCATTAAACGTGGTCCTTTAATCTCTACTGTTGCACATGGGGGTGTAAACTAAATGTGGACTGGTTCATGTTATTTGTGCATTGCGTGTTAGGGTGACAACAAGCAGGAAGCGTTGGCTCTGTTGTCCTCTGAGTCACAGCAGCACAATAAACACTTGCAGATCACCAGGGGCTTTTGAATTTCAAAGGCTCTGAAGGGTTCGTTTGGGACAATGTCAGAAAAGGGACAGGGCCAACTAAACTCCCATATCCTGTTTCACAAATAGAAATCCTTCCTAGCAGCCCAAGACCATTACATGAAAAGAGAATGTTGGTAGGGTTGATGGCAATGTTTCCACATCTGTTTCAGGTACAATATACTTTGTAGCTCAGAACCGGTTCACTTCAGCTCGATCAGAGATCAACTCTGATCAATTCACATGTGGAGAGGTTTTCTCTTTCCTTGGTCACAGTTTGCCTTGCTTTCTTCTGTCCTTTTCCTGATGAAAATACTATTTGGGGAACGCCAATCTGTGTGGTTTAACCTTCCCGGTTCCTTCTCTCAAGGTCGCATAGTAATGAAAGTAAATCTGAGATGATGCCGTCTGATTTGGCCCCTGCAACATATTCCTAATGTTCCTTTTCTTGTGGCTCGCCTTTCCCAACACGCATGTTGGCGTTCCCAGAGAAATGAATGCCACATGCCACAGTAAGCGTCATGTCTGTCTACAATCTGCAGAGACACGCTTCATGTAATTCCAACTGAATGTAGAGTCACCATAATGATGGGATCAACAAGAATACTTTTTATATTTGATGTGTGGAAAACTGCAGTAAAAGTAATAGACAATGTTTTCTTGTAAGAAAAAAAAAAAAAAAATCTGCACGTTATTATCTTTAGATTAACTAAATCGGCCACAGTGCACTGAGTGCACTCTACCTGGTAGCCTTATTAGCCTAAATGAATTATAAATAAACATAAAAAGCTTGTATTTGCAGCATATTAAATCATTTCTAACCTAACTGCTGCTACCAGACGCTGTAGCCGTCGAAGCTGTCGCGGGATGCGCCTGCAGTTTTAAAACGATTATTAGACCAAACATATCAAGTGTTAAACACGAAAGTTGACGGAGCATCAGACAAGTTAGCATACCGTTTTAAATGATATGCCATGTTGGTTGTTGAGCTATGATACACAAACTGCTGTTTGCAAAGTTTACATTCGACCTTTCTTTGGTCATCCGTCTTTATTTTTGGAGCCGACTCCGAGTAAACGTTCAGTAAAGGTTAAACGAGTTAGACCAGGTTGGGCGAGTTCAAAACACCCCCGTTTTCACAGGTAGTCTGAATGCTATTGATGTAGCGCATTTCTCCTTATGAAAGTTAAAGTTACCGGCGATTGTCCGACCAATGAGAATTTGGTCGGACGAGAGCGGGTCGACCAAACAATCGACCAGTCGAGCTGGAGACTACAGCCCTACTATTTATAGTATTTCTTTAATCTGTGTATATCAAGTTTACTTAAAGATCATTTTATATTACCCATATAAGGAGGACATTTACCACTGGACTGGACTGGCATACTGCAGCATCAGTGCTGCAATAGTTTACATTTCAATACCCTGTTTCCCTGGCCACATGACGCAGCCATTCTTCACTCATCCAGGCAGGTGTTATGTGATGTAGGTCACTCCCAGCCATAGGCAATACTGCCTCCAATTAGCCTCACCTGCCAGTCTTAAGACGTCCGAGTTCCGGTGGGGAATTCAGCATGTGAGAGTAATTGAAGCTCTTCAAGTGGTGTGTAGTTCTAGTCCAGTGATTATCCTCTGGTCTCAAAACGTAAGCACTCCAGGTTCCTGAACTAACAGAAGCAATTAACAGAAGCAATAGCAATGTTTGAACACTCAACTAATAAACAAGTGGTTCCAACCAATGTGTCTCTACATTTTACAATGATGAAAGACAAAGAAGAAACATGGCAGCTAAAGCAATCAGGAGTCTTACCACTAATTAGATAGATTGGCTATTTAATCCACTCCACAGTGTCAAACTTGAAGTACATATTGCGTGCACTTCGACGTTCATGCAACATGCAAGCATAAATGCTACAGGATGTTCAATATGTGGCCTTTAGCTCTTGAAAATTGTAATTTTATTCAGTATGTCTCTCTCTAATGTAGTAAGAGAGAAAGTAAGTAAGCCCCTTTTGGGCTAACTAGTCATCTAGTTACAAATCTAGTCGTCTTTCACATTCATGACAAATAATCTTGCTCAAAAATGGAAACCAATAAACCGATACATTCATGAATAAACCAACTAGTAAATATGTGAATTTAGAATTTGAGCAAAAAGTAATTTCTGCATGTTTTCTAATTAGGTGTTGAGAGATATTACCTTGACTATAATTCACACAGTATAATTCATAACCCCAAACACCGTTATTTGGGGTATAAGTAAATAATTACTGGCATGTAAAGTGGCATGCACTACATAAACGTATTTCCTTCCATACTAACACATACTATCAAGTAAAACAGGCCGTTATTGGGGGCCGAAGCGCAGGAAGAGTGAAGAGATCCTGCAGGGTTGTGCTGAAGGGACCAGGCATGCTAGCCTGCTGTGTGCTAGCCTGCTGTGTGCTAGCCTGTTACAGGCTTTGCATGAAGATGATGTTTATTGTTATGTTATATTATTGGTTAAAATGCTTAGCCTGCGAGTGCGGACTGTTAATGTCATCCTCTTTTCTTTCAGCTGTATATGTTCTGGTGATTTGATTTGAATCCACACAGTAAACACTCAATTATAGACTGTGGAGAATACTTTCCCCTTTCATTTTCACAATAAAAGTGAAGAAGGTGAGTTTAAATGTCATGGTGTGTCTAAACCTGTCCGTCTGTTCCCAGGTAGTAAAGATGTGGGGCTGGTTTTTGCCTGTGGCGGTCCTACTGTCATCTGTAAACCAGGCTGAAAGTCAGGGTAAGAATATAATTACAATCATTCCAACGTTGTATAATCATGTGTTGTGTAGTGTTCCTGAGTCTCTGTGTGCATCTAGGCAGGTGTGATAACGCTCAGGCAGCAGACATCGTCTTCCTGGTGGACGGATCCTCCAGCATCGGCAAGGTCAACTTCCTACAGGTGAGGGGCTTCATGGTGGGCGTGGCCAGGCCTTTCTCCAGCAACGTGGGCCAATCAGGGGTCCGGTTCGGGGCTGTGCAGTACAGCGACACGTCTAGGTAAATCACCGACTCATGTAAAGGGCCCCTATTTTACCACCAGGTGTGATGTTGATTCACCATTACAGGCCATTTCAAAGCCTACTGTCTGCCCTAAAGCTTAGCCTACCAGTTGGTACAAGCCACTGGGAATGCTGGTGGTTTGATCTGTCCATCATACATCTGGGTGGACACTCCCACGTGTGATGTCACTACAGGGCAGATTTTGAAAGGGTTTGTAATGGTCCATCAATGTGGCACCAGGTGATAAAATAGGGGATCTTTCACCCCGAAGCTCTCCAGCTCTCAAGCTCTCCTGTTACTGGTCTCCATGACTCCAATCACACGTTTATCATGTTGATAAGGTCCAGTCACCAAGCCTGTTGTTGTTGTTGTTGTGGAAACCAGGGTGGAGTTCACCTTCACCACTTACCTGAACGGCACGGAGCTGGTCAAGGCTTTGGAGAACCTGACCTACAAGGGCGGGAACACCCGCACCGGAGCCGGCCTCAAGTTTGTCGCCGACAACTTCTTCAACCCCGCGACCAGTCGGGACGTCCCCAAGGTGAGAGGTCAACCTCAGCCTCACCTGCTACAGTACTTATTAACCCTCAGCCTCACCTGCTACAGTACTTATTAACCCTCAGCCTCACCTGTTACAGTACTTATTAACCCTCAGCCTCACCTGTTACAGTACTTATTAACCCTCAGCCTCACCTGTTACAGTACTTATTAACCCTCAGCCTCACCTGCTACAGTACTTATTAACCCTCAGCCTCACCTGTTACAGTACTTATTAACCCTCAGCCTCACCTGTTACAGTACTTATTAACCCTCAGCCTCACCTGTTACAGTACTTATTAACCCTCAGCCTCACCTGTTACAGTACTTATTAACCCTCAGCCTCACCTGTTACAGTACTTATTAACCCTCAGCCTCACCTGTTACAGTACTTATTAACCCTCAGTCATGTGATGTATGGTGAGTAGGTTACCCATACAAGCAGGGCCTCTTGGTGTGTTGGTGCGAGAAAGGAATAGAAAATATAAGATATAAATAACATTTGAAATAAAGAATAATGTCAAATATGGCCATAAGGTTTTCAGAGAGAGAACATGAGGGGGTCGATTCAGTGGGCGTTTGATTGAGAGCTTTGATTAAAACAAGTCTTCAGATCTCCGGCCTGTTTAACAAAATACTCTCCAAGTTCCTGTACTTACCTACACTTCCTGTCCGGGGCCTATGCTGTTTCCTGTTCAGATCGTTATACTGGTCACGGATGGGAAGTCCCAGGACAGCGTGCAGGAGCCCGCCCAGAGGCTGCGCAGCCAGGGGGTCCTGGTCTTTGCAGTTGGTAGGCATCTCTGCCAGGGAGGCGTTCGACCACATTCTCCCACTTCTCCACTCTTCTTCTCTGAAGCCGTTCCGCCTGTTCTCCCCAGGTATAAAGAGCGCCGACCGGAGCGAGCTGGCGCTCATCGCCTCCGAGCCCCGGCGGGACTTCACGTCCTTCGTGGGCGAGTTCAAGCTGCTGAGCACGCTGCTGCCCCTGGTGGCCCCGCGGCTCTGCTCCAGCGCCGGAGGGGTGTACGCCAGCGACGGTAGCTTCCCTGGTCCCATCTGCACATGAGCACCCGATTAGGCACCCATTAAAGGACCGCCGACGCTGAGTGTTAGCTTGAGCTTAACCTTTAATATATGGTAGCCTATCGGGAAGCTCACAGAAATGAACTTAATTAATACACTTGTAATTATGATTAAGGCTTAACAAGGTGTGCATTCCGCATCACAAAATGAGGTTCCATGAATCCATTGCAACCTCACGTAATTTCAGTCCGTGGAATTCTTTCTATTCCTTCATGCCGATTGACTGGGTGGACTGTATTTCCCCTTAGACTTTGAGGAAGTACAAACTACACAAAAGCAGGGATTCAGACCACAGCCCTACAATCCGCTTGACTTTGAGATGTATATTAACACACTTAACACTGAATAAGTCACACTAAACACTGAACACTGAATAAAGTCACACTCAACACTTAACACTAATGAAAGTCACACTCAACACTTAACACTGAATAAAGTCACACTTAACACTGAATAAGTCACACTCAACACCTAACACTGAATAAAGTCACACTCAACACTTAACACTAATGAAAGTCACACTCAACATTTAACACTGAATAAAGTCACACTCAACACTTAACACTGAATAAGTCACACTCAACACTTAACACTGAATAAAGTCACACTCAACACTTAACACTAATGAAAGTCACACTCAACACTTAACACTGAATAAAGTCACACTTGACACTGAATAAAGTCACACTCAACACTTAACACTGAATAAAGTCACACTTAATACTGAATAAAGTCACACTTAACACTGAATAAAGTCACACTTAACACTGAATAAAGTCACACTTAACACTGAATAAAGTCACACTCAACTCTTAACACTGAATAAAGTCACACTTAACACTGAATAAAGTCACACTCAACACTTAACACAGAGTAAAGTCACACTTAACACTGAATAAAGTCACAAAGGACTGTGGGACTGAGCCAGGTAATGACCTGCAGTTGGGTTTCCTGACATTA
>OOFG01102412.1:0-10000 GCA_900323295.1 Molva molva | reverse complement strand
TATCTTTTATCTTGATCTTTATGCGCGCCAACGCATTTAATGAGTTAAAGCTAGGATAGGCCATATATTTTATAAGCATTTGTTCGTCATTTTTGTTGAAATTCTCTCGACCTCCGAACAGCAATAAATAAATCAAATGCTGTGACAAAAGAAAAATTTTATAATCTGGTATTTGGCGGTCGCAGTCCGCCCAATCATTTCATAAGCCCGTCCAATCATTTCCATCCTTCCTTCTGCACGAATGAAGGATGGCTCACCTGTCCGTCTACCTACCTGGCTACCTGCGCACACTCTGCCTGTGCGCTCATGGCTCATGACCGGAGTCTTCCACAAGGCAGACCTGTTGCTAAAGCTAGCGAGCTAGTCATGTGTTTTGGGGGAGTGTCTTTGGAGGGAGGCCTGAAGAGAGGGGTTGGATTCGACGACAGTCTTTCCTCCCGCACATGATCATGTTCTTTTTCATGAAGGCTATGCTGTCCAGGCTTGCCTTGTAGGCCTATCCGGTGCGCGCACTGGCGTGCACTGAAGATTCAACATTGTACCCCGCCCACGTTTCCCCCGGCACCGCGTGTATAGGGCCGCGCAGACCAGCACTCGTCCCCCACTTTCCCTTCAGCAGTGAAACCTTAACAGTCAAAGAAATCTAGGATGCAAGAGAGCTGAAGGAATCTACGCCGCAACGCAGTCAGAAGATTGGCATGGCCAATCAGTCAGACTTCATGGCTACAGTGGCAATGTTAATGCAAACTAACTTACCATCTTTCAATTAGAGAGAGGAAGGGAGCTATCTCTAGGTGCAAGGATAATTTATACAAATGCCTTTTAAATGGCATTTAATTTTACAATGTAAACAAGGTTATATAATTTGTATATAATTGTATATCATCATTAGGATACCTTTTTCCGCGACATTAGGGGTGATAACCCTTTCCCAAGCCATCAAAAACGACATCTCTGAAGAACATGGCAAATCATAACGGGCATCTCTTGGTGTTAGGTCTCTGCTGTGCCTCCTACTTTAACTGCCATTTATGAACGTAACACAGTTCAGCACGCTTACTTAACTGTCTGTTAATTTTAGCTCTCGCCATGACTACGCCGTGGTGTGCGCACATACAAGTAATCACTAATTGGGTGTGCGTGAGAACACAGACATGCCGGGGTTGTGGCGTAGCTTTGTGGCGTTTCAAACGTGTTTCTGCATTTTCTTAGAAATTTCGCTCGGTTGAATTTCCACCACAAAAAAATAAGAAAAGAAAACTTGGCTCTGACGATATCGGTAATGATCTCCAAGTAAACCCTGCTGAAATAGTGCGGTGACCTTATTATTGTTGCCATAGTTACTGAATGGCGGGGTTAGAGCTGCTATCTGTGGAGGCTTCACACAAAATAACTGCATTCTCAGAGCAGATAGCAATAGCAGTTAACTTCCAATAACGGTTTATTCTTATATCCTAAGTTGACCTTTTAAGAGCAAACCGATCTCTTTCTGACTAAATTGTGTATTTTGGACTTACGAAGCACACATAATGGCGATTCTATTTCAATAATGGCACAGTTAACATACATTATGCATGCTCTTTTTCTCTTCCATAATGTTAAAGCGTGGCTCAACCAACTTACCAGGTTGGCGATACGTGGTAGCGACCCCAGGTTGGGTTCTGACCAGTGCTCCTATGCTACACGTCATTCCCTCTCTTCTTCAACTCGCTCTCCTGTTAACTACCTGTATCTGAATTCACTGCAAGACGCTTTGGATAAAAAGCGAAATTACTAAATAGTCGTGAGGGAACTGAATAGTAATGTGAGTTAGCATCCAAGGACAGTCTGAATTCAGGTCTCTGTGCCGTGCCGTCAGTGCCCTGTGCCTCATCTCAGAGAGCGTGGAAGATTGTAGCGTGGAAGATTGTAGCTCGGTAGCTAGCACTGAATGTGCCCACTGCGCTTTGTGCATCGGAGAGTTGAGAACCAGACAGGTGCTCCTGAATATTCATCGGCTGTGAGCCCTCGCCGATTCTAATCACTGTCAATATGTGTACACCTTGCAACTGTCAACTATTCAGAAACAAAATATGCCCCTGACTCGATTGCTTATGAAAATGTATGATGCAGCAGCCTGAAAAAACTGTTGAGTTGCGTTTAACCCCGGGGTTTTTGCGCCGGGCAAAACAAATGAAAATATTTTCAAATAATGAAAATGAGAAAGTAAAGCACTGACACGCTTCGGAGATTCTGAGTTTGGATAATGGCTTAATAAAAGTGTTTGCTAATGTTTCCCCTTCCTTCTCACCTCTTACAAAGAGCTCATAAAGTTACCCTCACAGTATGAGCCGTATATCTGTGTGTACATTCGCTTTCGGCTTCTAAGACGCTATGCTGGTTCTTTTGACACCTCCACAGAATGAACAGTTTATACACACAATAAATAAGGAGCACATCCCGCTATCTCGGTCCGAACCGAATCTGTTGGATGACCTTTGGAGACAAATTGAACATCGGTAAGATCTCAACAGGTGTTTTAGTCGGCCGTATAAGAGATAAGCCCTTCAGCGGAAAAATATGAAAATCCAAGGTTTTCCCACTTCAGAACTTGACCCAAAATGTCACTGTGATGTTTATTTTTCTGAAACTTCTCCACATTCAAAAGGGGGATCTGTGTTCCTGCGTTCACAAGTTAATCCGATGATTCTTCTGAGCACCGTCATCGTCAGATGACTGAGGAACAAAAACGCCTAACCCAAAGTCAAGGAAACAATCAATCGCAGGAGAAGAGATGGTCCAATATCAGCTATGGGGGATACCAGGGCTGCAGACAGGCCCTGCGGCCGACCTGACCGAGTCCCTGGAGTCCCTGTCCGCTCCTGAGATCTCCCTTATCACACAGCCCTCTCTCTCACCCCTGCATCTCGATTGGTCACTCCTCTCCTGAACACGTGCCCTGGAGTAAAGGCTGGCTCCTTATCTCCTCCAACTCCTGCCTGTCTCCCGGTACTCCTGCTCGCAGTCTGCTCTCTCTCTCTCTCTCTCTCTCTCTCTCTCTCTCTCTTTTATCTCCCTTCCTCCTTTTCTCATTGCCACTCTTTCTTCCAGTCCCTTTATCTCTCTTTTCTGGCCTTCACTTTGTCTCCTTCTCTCTCTCATCTGTTGTATGAACGTTACGTAAATGTTTAAGGAACTCTATAAGGTGCAAACGATACAAACACCCTTATATGTGCTAGTTGTAATATTAGAATACCAAGTTGTTTCCTCTTTGGGATGAAGCCCAACCATTGCATCAGTTAAAAGTGATTATTTTTTGGCGAAGGTACCCCAGGTGTATTTACAGGCAAGACACTCTTCATTCCCCTGTTGATGCACACACAGCTGCGGTGGCTTCTATCGCCTTGGATAGCTTCAAACACACCTGGTGCCGGGCGCTTAGAAGCTCCAGTATAAGTGTTGGAGCATGAGTGACTGAAAGCCAGGAAGTGACCACTTCCTGCCTTTCACTTCCTGTGTACCCCTCGTCGCCGGCATCATTGGTCCGCCACACTTGCAGCTAATAAATAAACAGTCTGGCATTTTTTTAATTACATGGTATTGGGGTAGCGTAGCAACATTGCTGTCACTCAGGGCCTTGTTAATTTTTTGGCAGCCATTCAAAACAGGGAGAATGTTCAAGTGTAATATTGACGTATTAGCCAAGTGCATTTTCCCGAAAAATGTACTTATTTACTTTTATTTAGGATGCTGGTCCACAGTTTGCTGGCCACCAGCCAGGACAGGATTGGAGAGTTCTTCCTGCATTGCCAGTATCACTCATCTTTAATTCAGGCTTGTAGGGTTTTTCTGAATAATATATTGACGTTCTGTTTCAAACGGACCCTGGTTCGGTGTTACTTCTCCCAGTCTTTCTCCTCAAAGCGGAGTCCTAATGAGGAGTCCCAGCCGTTCTCCCTCATGCCTATCCAGGCTTTGAAGAAGAACCAAAGGACGTCCCCAGAACCGACGATGGATTCTCCTCTCCCCGACTGAGAATTCTTTTACTTTTGCTAAATTCACTTTAATCTCCCCCGGAAACTTTTATAAATTCTTGAATTCCTCCTATTTACAATGCTAAAATCCTATACTATTTAAAAAAAACTCATATCCTGCTCTCTATCTGGAATTGCGAAGATTAATTACACTGCCACCGTTAAAACAAAGTACTCTGACACCCACCATCACCACCGCCACCGCTGCCGCCGCCGCTGCTGTGGTTTCAAAATCCCCACCAAACACTAAACAAACCCTTATCTCCAGCGCTTCATCCATTTTACGGCGACTGGCTGATAGCTTTGTAATTGATTTCAGGATTTCTTTATTGATCATTTTTGGTGGGGGGCGGCTGGGTCCGTTCCATTAATTGCCGTGTGACGTTCCTGTGAACAAGGAGCTGTGTGGTGGATCCAGGCGTAGTAATAACACCAGGCTCAAAGTGCCTCTCTGGCACTGCAATTAGAACTACTCTAATACACTTTAAAGATGTTCTATTACGAAGGTAAGCCACTCGGCTGAATGTGTGAAGCGAACACCAGCTGGGTGTAGACAACGTAGACCGAACGAAGGAGTCTTTTCTAGCAATCAACGTGAGACGACTTTATCATTTTTGGATTGTGCCATCCTGGTCATTTTCTAAAGGTGGATAAGAAGACACTTTTTATGGTATTATTTTCATTTAATCTTGAGCCATTTAGCTGAAAAGGGCATTTTCTGTCAGATTTTGGTAATTACCTCGTGCATATTTATGAAAGCACTGCTGTCCATGCCAACTACTCATGCACCAGCCACTTCACTTATATTCGAGCTGCTGTCCAATTCATCTGGTAAGCAGCATCATATCCATCAATTGTCGGCAAATAATTGTGTTTTCACAATAAATCTTATATTTTGTTAATTGCACAGTAGCTGCGAAGAGTCCATGCACAGTGGAAATACAGAGATGCTCATTTTATAGCATTTAGCTCCATTCCCACCATGCATTCTATCTCTCGGGCCCCTGGTGCTCAAGCACGGTACTACAGCCTTTCTGCTGTCACATTACAGTCAACATTACGTAGCTCTCTATAGCTTTGGTAAACCACTCTCTTTTTTATTAACATCACTTCTGTCATTGTAATCTTTACAGAAATGCATTATATTGCTGGGTGTTTGCCCTCTCAGTCCTGTCTATGACATCACTTCCTGTAAAGGTCCGGTCCCGTTCCTCTCTCCGTCTGCCTCGCCTTCCCTCATTTCATGGTTCTATCCCGTTTCCTTCTGTTGTTCCGTTGGGCGGTTGGACCTCATTTAGACAAAAGGTTGGTTTAGACATTTGGACCTGTTGCCAGTAGTGTCCATAGTTCAAAGCACTAGTCTACCTACAGCTGCTCAGTAAGAAGAGTAGTCAGCCAAGTAAGGTGGTTGGTTGAATCCCATAGCTCCACTGGAAAAACACTGTTGAGACGCCATTGAGCCAACACTTCATCAACACTATATCAAGTGTTGATTACAAAGCGGTAGCCACAATAAATTAATGTTAAGTATTTCTATTCATCAAATTATACAATCACGCTTGATATAGCAGTAAGTATGCTTGTTGACATGGCCCTTTGTGTTTTTTACTATATTTATTAGTTGACATTGCTGGCGGTCAGGTCTGCCATTGCCACTGAATAACTGGAATGTAACACAACAGATTCATGCATGTCTAATGTGACAGGGAAAAGGTACACCAAAGAAAACGCAACAACACACATCAAGGTAGATGGATAATTGTCAACATTTGTGCATTAAGCTGATGTTTGGTGTTCAGTTGGATTATCTGTTATATATGTGGTCATTCTGTCACCAGCGAAATGTCAAATTTAATAACATTGTTTGATGCTTAAGTTTGTGTGTCATTACCAGGATGGAGTTGAATGGGGAAGATGCTATTTAAATTGACTACTGATCTTTGCGCTAGCCCTAGAACAAATCTACTGGCAGGATGTTATTCCACACTAACCTCGAAACTCTGTCTTAGCCATCTCCATACTAATGCGTATATACATTTGAATGCCGTTTTCTCCAAAACAGCATTTCGAACACTTAAGCCTTGCTTCGTTTGGAGGAAAATGCTTGAAAACAGAGGGGGTTTGAAAGTTCGGACATACGTATGAGGTGGATCATGTAGATCTGCAATAATAATACGTGGGCTGGTAAAGTCATCTGTGGGTAGGCATGTTTCTGCTGCTCTGCATTCAATCCTAATCCAATGAAAACAAAGGTTTGAGTTGCTAGGCAGAGATTCCTGATGAATATCTAATACTGATTGCCTGATAAAGTAAAAAGAAACAGTTGGCTCAACTCAGCTACGTCTACAGAGCGATCGCATTCAGGAGTGTTGCCTACCGTTGTTTGAAATTGATGGACAGAAGTCAATAATATAATAACTTATGGCACTCATTTGACCTACTAACGCTGCAATGATAATGTGTACTAAGGTGGGCAGGCATTACATATAGTTACTTTCTTGAAACGTTAGCTTGCTCATTAACGCGCTTACTTAATCTTCTTTCACAAATCTGTTCAGCCGTATTTAAAAGCTCATCTCTGAATCCTGTTCCACTTATTTTCTGAATAAACCAAATGTAATGTCTAGAAATCCGCTCCGTGTTTTCCTCCTCCATTGTTTCTAAACACACCAAGAACGAAGAGTTCAGGAAGAGTTTTCCGATAGCTAAATATCTATGAATGTTTTGAGTTTCCTGGGTTAAGATGAGATTGTTTGTTATTTGATTGGATATATTAGTTAACCTTGTACCTCAAGCCTAAATGCTGCTCTGATTAGAACAAGAGTCAGTGAAGTAAATGTGAAGAAAAAAAAACATAACCTGAGAACAAAGTGTTGCCATCCTAGGGTTGGCAGGGTAAGGGTCTTTCTACCCTTGGTTAAGTTCTCAGGCAGCAGCAAATATACTTAAAAGTAACTAGAAATGAGCATGTAAAGCAGATATCTTTCAAAATGTTCTGTTCAAAATGTTCTGTGCATGAAGGATTTACATTTAAGGATTACTATCATATTTGAAGGATGTTTTTTTCATACACTGTATATTACACATTTATAAAAACGCTTTTTAAACTTTAGATGGTTCACTATTTTTATGGTGTGTGTGTGTGTGTGTTGCCCTGGTTTCAATTTGCAATTTATTTTGCGCGTTCATTTTCAGATGTTTTTTTCCGCCGGTTTCTTAATTAGTTCTTAGCTTTCTAATTACAAGTTTTTACAAACGATCCCTTGCTGGTCACATGGTCCTTTAGTTTCCGCGGTGCTTTAGTTACCGCGACGACTGGCCATCTCCCACAGGGATGAAAGACAAGCCTGCCGTAACCGCGGCGATGCTGGCGGCGCTCTTTGATTACCAGTCAGAACGGAGCGCTTGATTGGTTGATTACACGACTGTTTGGCTTGTGAGAGCCTCTGTTGGGGCTTGTGGGTAATGGCGAGGATGTTTACATTCCATCTGAGGGCTGGGGAATGGCTTTCTCCCAGCCTCTGATTGGCTCATTCAGTCTCACAGCTGTGCTTGCCTTCCTTCTGAGAGCAGATGAGTGGGTTGTTACAGTGTTTATTCCCATCTTATGAAACGGATATGTACTTATGATTAACACAGATAGAATAATATTGGTATATAGTGCATATACCACTTAGTGATCAACCTTTCAGCGGAAAACGCGATTAATTGCTTCACAATTCCTTTTCTTACTGTATAGGAATTAAATTGAATGCGTAAATACAGTGTTTTCCCCCATCCACTTGTATGCTTGTGTAGCTGCTCCAGAGCTGTGAAATTCTGGTCAATTTCTCTTTGTTGTTTTATTTTATACATCATCCATCATTCAGACGTACCTCGTTCTTTTATTTTCTTGTCCTTCCTACGGCCATTGTTGTTCTGGAGGGTCTGGGGTTGGGGGAGGGGGGTGGTGGTGTGACACACCGGCCAGAGGTGGAGGTAATGATTGTGTCTTTCTAAGCCACCCCACCGTCTTGTCCCTAGGCGGGGTTTCACTGGCCTCCAGTCCCCCCCAACCACTTCCCCCTACCTCCCACACAGGGTACCCTCACCCTGGGGGGTCTGGTAAAGGTGAGCACCCCTCCTGTACCTATACCCTGCCTGTCTGTCCCCACACGCCTTCCCTGCACATGCTCAAGCGTCTACCTAAACAACACTTCTTTCCGAGGAGTCTGGAGGAACTCGTTTAGGTTACTGAACCAAGTGGGAAGAGTTTGTGCAAGAGTTTGTTGCCCAAGGTTTGAGACGGGCCGTTGTTACGATGCCTAGACATTCTCCACCTTTAAATGGACCTTCGGCTTTCTACTCTTCGCCATACGGGGAAACTGGAGCACATTTTATTTGTATTCCCTTTATCGTCGGCGTGCATTCCTGTTGTCGCGCATTCATCCATTCATTCCTTTTCTCGGAATTCAATGTTAGTCATTTTGGATAAAAGGGCCTGCTAAATGTAAATTTATTCATGTATACATGTATTCATTTATTCTTACGATGCATCATGTTTGTGTCTTTGCGTCAGAAGTGGGGTTGCTAGTGTCTGTCCCTGGGAACTGGATGTTTGAGTCTTTCTCTGGCAGCGTCGCCTCAGAAGAACTCAAGACGTTGCCAAAGGACATTCTCGCCTTCGCATTTTTGACATTGTCCGATATCAAAGCAAGACTTACGATAAACCCCACACTATTTTCTTTTTTTTAATGCGCTGAAAAACATTGCCATCACCTCATCCATAAATCAAGGAGTACAAACCAGTGTGTGCCTCCCCCTCCTCTCCATTTTATTATGTTTCCTGTGGCGAGTCTCCGGCTTAAACGCTGTTGTCACCCTCAGCACATTTCATAATGCATGAGCATATTTCCTCTGTATACAGGAAATAACCAATAATGTGGGTTATCGTTCTTTACAATCCACCACCACTGATGATAATGGACTTCATTATGTCCTAAGCTTGTCCCCCTGTACAAATTTAAATTAGCCCGGGCCGGAACGGATCTTACACCGAGATTACCTCCATTCAGACCCCATTTGAAACCATTTTCATTCCCTCTCTCCCCTGCTTTTTAAAATAAACTGGTCTCTCTCTCTCTCTCTCTCTCTCTCTCTCTCTCTCTCTCTCTCTCTCTCTCTCTCTCTCGCGCTCTGCAATCAGCAGGCTGCCCCCCGCTGTTTATTCGACCGTCACAACATTGTAAATTACCGACGGCCCCAACAGCCGACCAATGAGAAGAGAGAGCGAGGGGAGGCGGGCGGGTGAGGGCGGTGTAGGAGTCACCTCCACCGGGCTACGGGTGGTGCGGCGGCGTTCTCCGCTCGCCGGCTGTTAGCGGAGCAAGGTGGGGTCGTGGGCAGCGCAGCCGCCGGGCACGGCGACACGCCCCGACACGCTGGGGCTCGTTCGGAACGTTAATTAATGATATTTTATACTTAATGAGGGTCCCCCCCACCACCACCACCACCACCACCACCACCACCACCACCGCCCTGCAGCCTGCCACGGGTGGTGGTGATGGGGGGATCACGTAGCGCAAGCAGCTTTGCGTCGGCGGCACGGGAGACCACAGGAGACCCAGATAGGGGTCGCACGGAGGTCATTTCCCTGCGTTTACTGTCGATCTGTTCCCCTAATGCTGCGCTTTAATTTTCTCCCCGCTCTGCCATTAAGACTGCGCTGCGCTGTAATGGCTGTGGCCCTGTGATCTAGTCAGCATTATACAGTAAATATACGACTGTTCTCTATTGGTACTAAACACTCATCCTTCCTCGCCGACCTTGGCGTCGGGGAAGTTAAGGCAGCGAGGGGACCGCTCGGGTCCTTGGCTGCTCCGAAGATGAAGCGAGGAATTCTTTGGAGACGCATCGATCTCGGGGTGTGTAGTAAAAGTGTGCAGCAGACGCAGTACATACACATCCATGCTATAACGTTGTGTAGAATGCTGGGGGTGCTTGGTATG